>VVHJ01058529.1:0-10405 GCA_015107715.1 Tylochromis polylepis | reverse complement strand
GATCTGCGCGGGTGCGGATGAAGCGGACAAGATCCTCTCTGAGAGTTTAACATTAGAAGCGTGCTGGTGAGTTAAGCTGGGACTGGGCGAATCAGGCTAATTGAAAAGCTAGCTAGCCAAATGCTCATAGCTATAGCTGGAGCTGACCACGTTTTCGCTGTGGGAGAACACACGAGGTTCCTCACCCGAGCACTCAGCTTGTGTGCTGATGATGTTTTAGTGTTACTTGTTGAATATTAAATGCACTAAAATAAGATAATGGGATGAAGTCCATTTTGATATTAAGGGTCATAGATCACTTTTATTTTCTTGTTACATTTGATGCTTGAGTGGCACTGTATTGATGTTTCTGCATATTCTTATTGTGCCAATGCCTTACCACACCCTGTAAAACTACAGCCTGTGGACTGTGTATATTTTTTGGTAATTTTATTTTGTATATTGAATGTAATTAACATATTGCTTCATTGCTATACAGTGCAAAGCAATGCCCCTGTAATTCAGTTAAAGGGGCGATACTGGAAAAATAATCCACCATAGTTCATGGTTCATTTATGATTTCTGATAGAAATGTGCACCTTGATAATAAAATAAGAGGATTGTGATTTAAAGATTGCATTCATGATTAGGATGCACTGTAAAGATTATGATTAGAAATGAGACTTAATGTTTGTGCTTGTTTTGTTAAAGCACTTGCATTATTTACATATGGCCATATACATCACTAGAGTGTGAACTGAATTAGTAATAGCCCTGTTGTTTACAGGCTAGGTTTTTTGTGGGATCGTGAGACCTGGATTTCTTCCTGACGAGGAAGATGGCGAGCCTTTCCCTTTGAACCGAACCATAGCCACTCTGAGTTGGCCCAGAAGGGCAGGTTGCTCTTCCCTCACGAACAGTTGCAACAGTGCGGTAGGACGAAATCGCACCAATCACAGACTTTTGACCTTTTGGATTTGACTTGACTGAACACTGACTATTAAGCCGGCAGAACTGACATATCTGAGCTCAGATAGGATTCTGGGGTATTATTATTGCTGATGTTGTATTTTATTTTATGTTTTCATTCCTGTTTATGAAGTGCTGTTTAATTGTTGCTGCATAGTTCAATACAGTTCAAAGGAACTTTACCTGTGGCTCCAGTCATTCTTCTGCACGCAACTCACTTTATCCCTCCTATGAATATAGCTATTGGCCCATTCTCTCCATTTTACTTTAACTCCCCCTACCCTAATCCTGTACTTGGCTACAGACACTTGACAAAAATCACTTTACTTTCCCAAATGGAAAATTGTTACGAAAAAATTGTTAAGAAAATAATGCAAACTGTAACATTTATTCCCCGATTCTTGTACATAATTACAAATGAATGGGGCTATTAGTCACCATTTAGAGCTACACTGGTAGGCAGGAGAAAACCTTTTACAAAATAAGAGCATTCCCCTTTCTTAAAGTCATTACATGTGACTGGCAGTAATGCATCATGTGGTCACATATCAAGTAAATCACATTAATCATTTAGTTAAAATGCAATGTTCTTCTCTGAAACTTTGATTCTGATGTTCATGTGGATGTTGACATACATATCACCCAGCTTAAAATTGCTGAAGGCCAACTACTCTCATCATGGCACTCCCTGACATAAGAGTCCTCCCCCAGGAAGACAGTGAATGTGTCTATACTGCAAAAACTGACTCAAGAAACATGACAAAAAACCCAAGATACTACCTGTCCTCCAAACCTCAAAATTCCAACATGTACAGTCACAGGATGTGCCACAACAAGCCATTTCCAATAAAAGCCACAACTTACACAAGCCAAGAACACCTACAGAAACCACAATACACAATTGAAGGCATGTGCTATGATTATTTTGGCCAATCTTAGTAGTGTTTAAGCCTTACTGGACAGAGTGCTAAGCAATTTTCCTCTCATTCTCACACATGCGCTAACATGGATGCCTTGCATGCAGAGCAGCTTGGGGAGCTGAATGTCTTGCTCAAGGCAATGTGGACTGGAGGAACCGGGGACCTAAACTGCCATCTATGCTGTCTACTGCTCTACCTGCTGAGCCACAGCTGCTGAAAGACAGCAGGAGAGGCAGGTAGAGCCACAGGAGTGTTACAGCGTATAACTAACATAGACAAGCTAAGGCACACTCAACCAGCCAATATACAAGAAGGGCCTCCAGTACACAAACTAGATCTTCATCTCCCTCTGCTTTTAATTTAAATTCCTGTACTATAAATATTTCCTATCATGAATTAGCACCATGCAAATGAAGATCCTGTTTTGGCCTGTAGGGCTGTCCATCACATCACATCACATCACGCTTTCGTCATCTCCTTCCAGCACTATCTGTCCTTGACACCCAAACAGGCAAACGTGCCTCCCATAAGACCTTGCTCTTCACTGAGACACGAATAGAACAGCCATGCTCTTGCTGTCCACGGCATTCAGTCACAAATTGTTACTGTCACTCACTTCCGAGGAATTTACCACCAGAGAATCAGAATCACCACATCCTCGTAAGTCATCATCTTCTCTGTAATTCTGTTTGTGGATTTATTGGCTGTGTGCGTGTGTGTGTGTGTGAGAGAGAGAGAGAGAGAGAGAGAGAGAGATTAATGAGGGTGATAAAGGAACTGTGGCCCTCCATATTTCCTGAGTGATCAAAGGAGCTGCTCTGATGAGTCAGAAGGAGCCACCGTTCCCACTGTGCAGCATACTCAGCGTTTCCATACATCTGACATCCAGCCGTGTTTCTGTCCTTCATTTTGGGGGAGTTTGTCTCATTAAAACAGCTCTCAGGAAGAGTCAGCACTGATAAGAAAAGGACTCACACACACATACAAACACAAATATATGTGCACATGAGTGATAATTTATGTTAAACAAAAGGCTGTATGTAGTTTCAATGCTCACAAATACACAGGACACAAAGGTTTCCACAATTTTGCACACACTCCTCGGCCTCCTGTGATGTGTGGTGCAGTGGTGCGGTGTAAACACCCGGTGTCCACGTGTTTTATGACTGAAGCTGACAGTAACTGTAAACACATGCTGCTGCTTTCTTTTATGGAGTCGGAGATGAATTGACTGGTAGAGGGAGAAATAAGTACGAGCTCCTGCCTTTAGCTTCCGTCCAGCTTCTCATTATGTTCTCAGGTGTCTTCTCTGCGTAAAAACAGTGGGACTCCTCACATTGCACTGATGACAGGGCAAATCATCTGTCTCCAGCTGACAGTGATATCGAAAAGTTCAACTTTACGGTGCTGTGAAAAAGTATTTGCCCCCTTCTCAAGTTCTTGTTTTTGTTTGTTTGTTTTTGGGTTATTGTTTTGGGTTTTGGGTTTTTTGGGTTTTTTTTTGCATATTTGTCACACCTACATGTACAAAGGAGTATTAGGGTCACAGTAAGAAAAAATAGTATTGTTCATTTTGAAAAATCAAAATGAAAAAAGTCCAAATGTGGAGATTAAAGTTGTTTCAAGTTAAGCAACTGTTGTACCCTCTATAGAACGCCTTGTGAAGATGAGTGAGTGAAACAATGTGATCAGCTGCCTTATTGTGTCTTGTGATACAACATACACCCTTTTTACTGTATGAGGGTGTAACCAGATGTAACAGGGTGTAACAGATGCAAGGATGTTGTCCTTGCATCTGTCCATTGCTAACTCTTCCAAGTCTGTGTAGTTTTTTTTTCCTCCTGACCAAATGCTTTCCGCACCATCTCTTTATCATTCTTATACTTATCACCACACAGTGTTTATGTGCTAAAAGAGAAAAGATTTCCATGTTACTAAAACTGGTTCTGAAGTTCGAGTTCAATAACTCAGCTATACAAGGAATTTTGTCGAGAGGAATTTTCACTATAGCAGTTTTACTTTATTCTCAAAATGAACACTAATATTTTTTCGGATGTTTTTTTGGATTTTTTCAAGCGTTTTGTTTTAGATCATCAAAGAAAAGTTACTATTAGACAAAAATAGCCTGAGTACATACAAAAGGCAGTCTTTTTGTTAACTCATGAATTAACCATGAATAAACACATTTTTTTTTATCGCCGAGTTCAGTTTCGCTAGCCACACCCAGATAAGTGGAACATGCCTGAAAAAGTTAACTAGGTTAGAAGAGCTCATAAAAGCAAAACATCATGGCACAATCGAAAGAAACAACTGAGAAACAAAGTAACTGACATCTCTGGACCTGGAAAGGGTTACAAAGCCATTTCTAAGAGGTCATTACCATTATTTCTGCTCATGACAACAGAAGTCATTTACAAATGTTGTCATTAATAGTTTTATTACTAGTCATTTCCTACAACCACTGGGGACTGTTACTCAAATATGAAGAATGCTTTCACGAGTATGTTCAGAGGTTTATGAATCCACAGGTTTTTTTTTTCCTTTAAGTATTTTTAGCTGCAGGTCAGTGTATTGCATTGAATGACTAAAAATAAGCTACACTGTGTTTTTCTGATACTGAAAGTCACCCAATTCAACAGCTAGCTCATTAATGTGTTTTGAAGTTTTTCAGGGCATTCCCTCAGTGTACAAGAGATATCTGATCATGCATGCAGATGTGGGATTTTTGAATTTGGGATTGTTTCACAAATTTCCAGAGATAAGGAATATTTTGACTGAACTGTCAAGCAAAAACAATTTCATGCCAGCTACAAACAGACTCTTGGCAAATGCAAATACACTCAAAGCTTTCATTTTTGATACTTTTTATAGTCCCACTGTTGCAAAGTGCAAATGGAAAATGGACTGATTCTTGTATAGAACTTTTCTACTCTCCTGGAGTAGTCAAAATGCTTTATACAACATGGCTCATTCACCCACTGACATAAGCACTTCTTCCTATGCTTAAGTGATTTCTATCTAACATTCACATACATTCATACTCCAATGGATGCATCAGAGAGCAACTTGGAGTTAGTATCTTGCCCAAGGATATTTGGCATGCAGACTGGACAACAACAGCAAATGCTTGCTCAAAGGAGGTCATTTGATTGTTGGGGTTTTCTCCAGTGTAAGGTCTTTACAATATGAAGCATCTTAAGTCAGCTGTGTTGTTGTGATTTAATGCAATATATTTGTATTGCCTGGACCCTTCTTCTATGAAGCCTTGCTGTTCTAACAGGTTCAGTATGAGGTTTAGTGTTGTCTTGTTGAAATATGGAAGGCCTTCCCTAAAAAGGAGTTGTCTGAGGGGGAGCATATGTTTCTCTAAAACCCATATGTATTTTTCAGCATTTTGCTGGTGACTTTCCACATGTGCAACTGCCAGTTCTATAAACACCAATGTACCCCCATACCATCAGAGATGCTGGCTATTTAGCTAAGTGCTAATAACAAGCCAGATGGTCCCTTTACTTTTTAGTCCAGAAGATGATGTTTTTCAAAACAAATTTCAAACTTCGGTTTGTTTGAAAATAATTATCCACATTGTTTCAGTCAGTTTTAAGGTTTTAAACACTGCTGTCCTCCAGAAAAGATAACAGTGTTTTGGGATCATGTTCATATATGGCTTCTTCTACATTGCATGGTAGAGCTTTAACCTGGGTTTCAGGAATGCAGTCATCCAATGCAGAGATTTCTAGAATGATTTCTCAAAATGTTCCTGAGTCCATGCAGTGATTTCCATTACAGAATCATATCTGTCATACCAAAGTGATGCTCATTTTGTCCCTTACACACAGAGATTCCTCCAGGTGCTCTGAACTTTTGATAATATTATGTAGTGTAGATAATACAGTATTCAGAGTCTTCACAGTTTTACACTGACAAACATTATGCTCAAATTTTTCACAGACTGATGAAGCCTTGTTGATCTTTACTGAGAAACTCTGCCTCGCTAAGATGCTCTTTTTTGTATCCGATCATTTTACTGTCCTAATGCCAATTCACCAAGTTAGCTACAGCATGGTTCTCAAGCTGTTTCTTTTTAGTGTCACTTTTTTTTAGATGTGTTGCTGCCATCAAAATTCAAAAAGAGCTGATATTTTTCATGTGAAACTAATGTGGGGTTTCTTGCACTCTATTGTGAATCAAATATGGCTTTATGAGATCTGAAAATAATAGCATTCTGTTTTTATTGTAATTTCATGCACTGTCCACTGAGTGGCCATGGCTCAGGAGGTAGACTGCTCATCAAGTAATTGGAAAGTTGGTAGTTCGATCCCTGGCTTCTCCAGTCAGCATGTGAAATTATCCTTGGGCATACATACATAACCCAGAGTGATGTGCGAGCTTTAGATAGAAAGCACTTTGATGTAGAAAAAAAAGTGTGTGATCATGGGTAAATGAGGAATGCTGTATAAAGCACTTTGAGTGCCCAAGCAGAGTAGAAAAGTGCCATATAAAAGTCATGCCCTCTAAACTTGTTTTTGATCATCTTTGAGAAAAGCGAAGACCAAAGCATGGACAAGCTCATTTTTATTATATTACCAGGCCCAGCTCCACTCAGCCCCCTGTGCGTCATGGAGGGCTGTGGTGAAATATCGATCTGAGGCCTGAGCTGACCACTGCACAGATAACAGTAACTAAATGATGGATCTTTCGATAGAATCCCTGAAGAGGGTATTTAAAGCAGATATCTGCTGTCTTCTGGCCAGAACTAAGTGCTGGCAATGGCCTCGGGGATGTTAACTCTTATCTATGATGTATCAAGCTGTATTCGTGACTCCTAGTAAAGTGTTATAGCCTGTGTTCTACCACCCCAGGTTATATTTTCGCAGACTGTTCGAGCTGCAGACGTGTTCCTCAGATCTGCCTTTTTCCTCCTCTTTCCTCCTGTCTACCTTTCAAACACTGCAAGCTCCTGCAGTACAAGCCAACACAAATGCCTGGTTGGTGCTGATGGATAGAGACAGCTATAGTGCAAATTCAAAATGTGTGAGCACACAGTCACACAAACACACACACACTGTTTATAGAGGGTGCAACCAGAGCCCTGGAGCAGATTAACGACTTTACTTACCAATTAGCCCACTCAGCAGTAGAGGAAATGGCTCTAACTGGCCTTCTGCTTCCTTTCTTCTGTGTCTGTGTGTAAGTACGAGTGTGTCGGCTCTGTCTGATCTAATTCTGGAGTGTTCGCCGCTGCTCCCTGACAGCTGCCTGCTGGCCAGTGGCTGTCACATGTTGCCATCACTTCCTGTTCATGTAAAAACTCTTCAGAGGCAGACACAGGTCTGGCAGCCTGGTAGGGGGGTTGCAAGTTGGATGTGTATAAATGTGTTTGTGTGTACTATGTGACACATGCAGTCACACAGCAGTGGATCTTTTCCAGTATTTGTATCCTCATTTGTGTTTTGTTGAGAAATTATCTTATTTGGCATGCTTAGGAAATGCTCTTAGGAGCATTTTTACTTTTTTTGGCATTTTTTGTATTGAATGTTGACTTTTTTAAAAATGGGAATTTTCTGCTTTTGTTTTGAAAAGTATCTCCATAAACCACACACACACAAAAAAGCCAGTGATATCACTCTTATCACAGAGATAAAGGTGCACACTGTTGACCCTGCAAGACAGAATCTTTGCTTTACCCAAATGTAAATGCAGAAATTGAGTTCTGGAAATTTGTTGCACTAGAAGTTTTTCAAAAGCCACATTTGTAGTGACCTAAATACCCGTATACATGACCTGCAGACTTCACCCCTAAGCCAATCATGTGTTACCTGCTAAAAATATAGAAGCAGCTACTTCTTTTAGCATTTCAAAAAGGTGGGGGTTTTTTTATGGCAGGTCACTACTGTAACCAGTGTTGGGTATATTACTTTTAACAATAACTTACCACATTACAATATAACAAAATAGTTTTAAAAAGTCCTCATCTTAACTACATCAAGCATAACCTACTGAGAAAAGCAATTTGTTAGCGTAATGAGCACTAGTGGTGTGCAATACTGCAAATTTTGGTATTGATTGAGTACCAAGTAAATACAGGGCCAGTATTACTTATACTAATACTGATACCAATATGTTTAATTTATAAAGCTATCTTATGTAGGGGCATGTCACAATTTATGATGAATCATCATCACATTGCCAACTCTAAACACAATTTAATGACCACTAAATTTCATTGAGGGGTGGCTATAGCAAAGGTGGAACAGCAGTTCACCTTGTCTGCTCCAGTCTGCATGCCAAATGACATTGGGCAAGATACTGACCCCAAATTGCTCTCTGATGTATTCATCGGAGTATGAATGCATGTGAATGTTAGTAGAAAGAGCATAGAAAAAAGTGCTTGTGTGAATAGGTGAATGAGGCAAGTTGTTTGAGTGCTCAGACTATATAAGAACCAGTCCATTTAACATTTACTAAACCATTGTGATTTTTAGTTTCCATAGAAATAAGATGACACAGCAAATTACAGCTGTGAACATCACACGGCAGACCCAACCACAGTTCAATGCTTTTCAGCATATTTTATTTACTCACTTACGGTTGCTGTACACACACAGCCGGCTGTAGCTTTCCAGCTCGCAGCCCGGCACATACCAATAACAGCAACACTCAGGACCCAGTACTATTTTATGCAGGGGTGGCGTAATGAGCTGATGCAGCTCCGGTGCGTCAGCCTCTCCTGCAGCCACGCTGCAACCATGCCCGCAACAACAGCTTTCAGCTTTTCATGTATTTGAAGACCTGGAATGTAAATGTGCCTCTCTTTAAAGCACTTTGAGTTAACTTCTGTTGTTTGCACTTGTTGACAACATAAAAAGGAAATTACATTCAGATATTTTTAAATATAGTTGTTTATAATTGGGGTATATTTCTTCATTTCCAACAAAATAACTTCTTTTAATGTAGTAATTTAAAACAATTCAGTTCGTTGAATATATTAATTCAATTTCTATATACAGTCCATAGATAATCAGCCTGCTAAAGTAACAACAATGATGAACAATAGTACTTTAACATTAACTAATGTAGTATCAGTCATGACTGAAACATTGCTTTCACCACTATAAAGCTACCTGGTTATTCTTTGCCTCTCTGGAAGGACTATGACAGTGGGCTCTGTCGCATTACTGGGGTCTGTGTGAGGGATTTCCTTCTTCCTCTCTTCATTTCTTTTGCTGCTTGTTCAAAACCCTCTTTTTCATGGTTTTTGGTGTCTTTATACAAGTTGATGGTGTTTCCACAGTAGAGAATTTCCTTCCAGCATGTATCATTGTTTCCAGTTTTTTCCTTTCACAGCCGTAAAACACAATGCTGTGCTTTCTCACTCACTGGAGCCTACTGGCAGCTCAGTGCCACTGAGTCATGTGACTGCACAACTAAACACAATGAAGCAAATTATGAATGCATGAGAGGAGTGGCATTTGCACAGACATGTGTACTTTCTGATGAATGGGAGAAAACTACTGAACTTATTGGAAGTAAACTATCGACCCTATCGTGCTAGTATCGGTCCGATACCAGTATCTGTATCGATACTATCATTATTTTATATCATTATATCATATATCATATTATATCATACAATCAGACCAGGAGTGACATGTTTAGCCGCATGTTCTCCTTAAATTGCTGGCTGTCTGAGTGGTGTCCAAAAAACGATGTGGGCTTCATAGATAACTGGGAAACTTTCTGGAGGAAACCTGGTCTTGTTATGAGAGATGGCATCCATCCCACTTTGGATGGAGCAACTCTCGTTTCTAGAAATATGGTCAAATTTATTAAACACCCCAAAATGTGACTATCCAGAGTTGGGGCCAGGAAGCAGAGTTGCAGTCTTACATGCCTCTCTGCAGCTTCTCTCCTCCTGTTATCCCCCAAAACCCCATCCCCTTAGAGGCTGTGTCAGCTCCCAAACAGACAAAAAACAAACTAAAACCCAGCAAAAAATGACTTAAACATAAAAAAACCCACAAAGAAAGAACAATACAGTATTCTCAACAGCACCAAAGAGTAAAACAGTGAAATGTGGATTATTAAACATTAGGTCTCTCCCTTCCAAGTCTCTGTTAGTACATGACTTAATAATTGATCAACAAATCGATTTACTCTGCTTTACAGAAACCTGGTTACAGCAGGTGTATGTTGGTTGCACCGGGTTTGGTGCATTGTTGGGATGTGGACTGTTTCCTGCCTCTGGGTTCCCACACACCTGGTGTAATCACATACCAGCCTCTGGTTACCTTATTGTGTCCACTTCAAGAGGAAGTGGACACAATAATAGTCTTCGGTGGATCATCACATGAGAACAGTTAGTGCTGCCTGGCTCCCGAAACTCTTGTGATTACTTATTTGTGAAAAGTGATTCTTACTTTGCTAGGGATAGGCAAAGACAATATCCCGTCGCTGTAGAGTCCAATGCTGCTGAGGCATTTCGGAAGTCCAAGCCACTTCCTCACATAGGAGCTCACTAGCCTCTCTAGCCGATT
>VVHJ01058525.1:0-11386 GCA_015107715.1 Tylochromis polylepis | reverse complement strand
TGAGATACATATATATATATATATATATATATATATATATATATATATATATATATATATATAAAAATGTCTCATATTGAGTGAAGGTAATCTATCATCACAGTGTTCACAGCTAAAACACTGTACTGAAATTAATTGTGCAAAAACAAACTTGTGCTTGGTGCTTACAGATTCAGTGAAATGTGACCAGTTTACTCAGTTTGGAAAGGTTAATGATTAAAAAGAAACACATTTAAATGTATGTGCTACAGAAGACTGCATACCACTGCTGAAATTATGCGCATGTAGATAATAATTGGGTCATTAGCCTGCAGTGGTGCCTATGGCCCTGTCATTAACAGTGTTTGGATGTGTAGCAACTATCAAAGTAACAACTACATGAATGCCTGGACACAAGGGTTCCCATCAGAACAGGTCCATCTGGAATGGACGTTGATTTATTATTATGATTGTATTAAGCAGGATTGTGCTGCGGCAATGTGGTTGTATTGTGAAATCATTTCAAATTACTTCTTTGATCATCAGGTTGCTGCTCCTTCTTAACAGCCCTTGTTCATAATCACTAAAAGCCTTTTAAACAAACCTGACCTTCAAAAAATATATATAAAAAAGAGAGCAACAGAATTTATAGTAAGAAATCAAGTAATGTTTTACGATTAAAACAATGTCAGCAATGTGTTATACAGTTATTAGATGAGAGATTAAAAGTGTAGTACTGCATTTGCTTGTTAGTTGTTTATTAGGCAGACATGTCCCATGCTGTGATCAGCTTGTCTGGCTTGGCTATTCCAGTACAGCCAATTATAACTAACAGCTACTAAAATGTTCCACTGATAAGGACTGGTACTTCACTAGGGCTGCATGAACAAGTATTATTTGTCTAAGACTCTTGGAGGACAGTGTTTCCTGCAATAAGTCATCACTCTGTCAATATAAGGAAATTCTTTGGTGCAAGACTATGTTGGTTTTCCGTCCCTCTGATTTAGCCCAAAGCAATTGATCCCACAGACACTGAGGACATGTGTAGGCATGCTTCACTGTGACAGCTCCATCTGGACTCACCACACAGACCTTCTAATGATCACAGAGTAGGTTTCTCTCTCAAGGACCCAATGCTCGTTACTGAACACAGACCAGTGTCTACTTTGTTGTGCCTTTAATCAGGATTTTTTTTTCTTCTTTGATATGTAACTTTAAGGTTTTCAACCATAAGGGTAAGGACTGTTAAACCTAAATGTCTGGGGAGCTTTGGCATTTGATCTTCATCTCTGTCAACTGTACAAGGCAGAATATTTTTCCCCCAAGTCTGCCTGTGTGCATGTGTGGGTGGTGGCTGTTGGTTTGATTAAGATCCACGACAGTAGCACTGGTTATGGGGGACCATTATTTGAGTGTCCTTGGGCTCTTGGGCTCCTTTCATATCGTTGGGGCTGGCTGTCCCTGGGCGGTGTGAACCCTGCTTGGTTCCATTATTTATGACTCTGTCACTCTGATATCAGGTTGCTCTACCTGTGCTTTTCAGCCCACTATGCTCAATGTCAGTAGAATGTACAGCAAAAGATAACAACAGCTGTTGACAGAAAAACATTGGGTTACCTCATATTGCTTTAACTTCCAGGACCAGAGAGACCCAGGTGATAGCAAACGCTGCACAATCCTTCCACTCAAATAAAATCTGGAGGCTATATTTTAGGCTGAAAAAAAAAATGCAGGAATGTTCTAACATTACCCAGCATTCGTTTGGCTTTTCACCCAACTATACTTGGACTACAAGGCTTACAGAAAGAAGCTTGGATCAAGAGGATGATGTGACAAATGGATAGTGATCTAGCAGGTCTGAGACCTTTGGCAGGCATAGGGCTCAGTTTGAATGATTGTTCTGACCTGCCCATCCATCAGTCACAATATGTCAAAGCCGAGGGACAGCCCTGAAATCAAAAGAAGGGGTTAGTATATCCTCTTCACCACTGGCCTCATAAGACATTCACATCTCCATACCACTGGGGAGAAAAGACTGCCCTGCTGAGCCGAAAGAACAAGTGTCCCGGCTGGATTCTAATTTGAAATTTTCGAGGGGCTGCAGATGAATGATGCCCTCACCACTGAGAGCACATCATGCATAAAGGATGTCACAGACAGGTAATTTGACAAACACAGTGCAAACAAAAGTGACACTGTAAGCTCAGTTAATATTTTCATGTTATAAATGTGTTCTTTGAAAACAACTTTGTAATGCTGATGCATTTATTCATATGATGAATCATGTCGCCATCAGTTCAAAGGATCCAGTGAAATTATATGACAAAAGTGAAGACTCAGTAGGCTGCATACAAATGAAATAAGGAATATTAATCAATACTATATTTCCCTTACTAAGCGAAGCGTTAACTATTGTGCTATTTCAGGAACACTGCATTTTAATAAATATTTGATAGCACTAAAACAGAGTACATGCATGTTTGACAAGGAAAATCCATCACAGTACTTGATTAATGCAAACAGCATTTTAAACCACTTTTAATAAGGAAGGTATTTTTGTCAATGGTTTCCACTGAGCAACCGAGAACTACAGATATACCTCTCTGAAGAAAACACAGAAAACATGAATGAGAATGAAAACTAAAGAATACTTCATACTGAGGATGGACTTCCGGCTTCAATTTTGTTGTTGCCATGGTGACCTTAACACATCGAGCTGCCTTTCTGCCTATACACTGTAAATTAATAATTTGGTAATTGTTTCTAAAGAGTGGTTGAAGAATATGGCTGAATGTTAAATTATTTGGCTGCATTCTTCAAGCACCCAGGTGGCTCATCTGTGTTTTTACCTAAGCTCAACTGAGAAAAGACGCCAATAGTAGTATTTTTTTTTTTTTGTTGTTGAAAAAGTGGATGCCGCATAATTAGTTGAGACAATAAAGAAGCCTTTTTATTTCTGCATCTAAAGATTTTTGGCTTGTTTAAAATGTTACTTTCACAAAACAATCTATTCATCTATAGCTGTTCTTTTTCCAAGATAGTGCCAAATTAACTCTGTGTAAAGAACCAGAAGCTCATGGGAACATAACCTATGAAATGTACAAAGGGATGAAATACGAAATTAACCAACTGAAATTGGAACATGAAATCCTGCCATCTCCACAAGCTGACAGTCACTATATTTCATGATAAAATGAAAAATGCCATGTTTAAATGCCTGTCGGACATTTGTTATTCATGTTATGATTCATTCATAATGTATGAGATGATAAAAATGAAAATGTCAGACCGAGACACAAGTCTTTGTGTTGAAAGGTAATACAGCTCTTAGGGAAACATGTAGTCATTAGGAATATGATGTGTGTATGTATCCACACATGTAGATACAAGGTTTCACAGTTAAATACAATTATTTTATTAAATAAACAAGTCAAAGCCTTAAATGGGTGTTAACATATAGTGAAAATGTAATTCCAAGCACAGAGCAGGCAGGCAAAGGCCCCGGCTAGATGGTGGGTTCAAACTCTGGACCTTCTTCCTGTGGTGCTAAGCACCACACCACTGTGCTGCCCCACACACAGTTTAGGTTTAGGAGTTACGTCAGAGATAGTCATTAAAAACTACCCGGTCAGGTTTAGAAAAAGGTCATAGTGTTGGTCAAAATACAAGGATTGCCACTTCTTTTAAAGCTTTGTTTTCTTGGTTGCCATAGCGATGCATCCCTACTTAGAGGTGTTGAATGGAAGAGTCGTGTCATCTCTGTTCACTCCAATCCCCCATCTGTTCTTTACAGGAATGGCGGATCATGGAGCCTCGCAGTAGTTCAGAAAGTTAGTAACATATGCTAGCCGCGCTGCACAGATATAGCAGCACAAAAGTTTGAGATGTGTTTTTATAAGGTAACAAGTTAAAAAACAATTCTATATGTTAACAGCACACATTTCAGCTGCCCACTAAGCACTTGCAGCAACTGTATTAAGGCTACATGAGCCACAACCCTGAATTCTGAACCCTGCTGACATGACTCTGACTTAAGGGCTCGAGGACTCTGAAGGCTACATGACCCACGCGACAACCCCGAGTTTGACGTACTGGTTCAGACCAAATACTTGCCTCAAGTGCTTCGTGGGCAGTTGGAATGTGTGTTGTTAACATATAGACTTATTTTTTAACCTGTTTTTTCCATCAATGAGGCTCATATTTATTTTAGAATAGTATAAAGACAAAATACTAAATACTGAAATTAAGAAATTTTATTCATTATAAAAAATTACACATTTTTAAATTTTTTAATTGCTTTTGAAATCAAGCAATGGATGACTGGAAAAGCTGTGTAATAATGTTTCAAAAAGCTGTACTGGAACATTTCAGAAATTTAACCTTAATTCCAAAAAAGCTGAGATGCTGTTTAAGAAGTAAATCTGTGCAGTGATTTGGAAATCTCATATTTTATTCACAATAGAGTATACAATATATATCAAAAGATTTAACTTTTACGTAGTTTTCTTTTGAATTTGATGGCACCGACACATCTAAAAAAAGCCGAGACAGGCCCATGTTTACCACTGTGTAGCATGCCCTCTTCTTTTAACAACAGTCTGTAAATATCTGGGAACCGAAGAGACCAGTGCCTGCTTTTTTCTAGACAAAGAAGACTCAGGTCTAGTCCCGGATCTTCTTTGTTGTATTTTCAGTTTCATGGTGCATTAAATGTTTTCAGTTTGTGAATAGTTTTTACTGCAGGCAGGCCACTTCAGCACTGGGACTGTTCGACTATGAAGCAATGCTGTTGTAAAAGATGCAGTATGCACTTGGTTCTAAAACCTGTGAATACTTTTCATTTTCATTGATTGATATGCAAGATGCCCCCCCAAAAAATTAATAGGCACTGAAGCGCCCCCATACCATCAGAGATGCAGGTTTTTGAAGTGAGTGTGCTATAACAGGCCCGATGGTCCCTCTCTTCTTTAGTCCAGAGGATACAGTATCTATGTTTTGCAAAACCAGTTTAAAATTTTGATTTGTCTGACCACAGAACAGTTTTACACCCTGCTTCAGTCCATTTTGAATTACCTTGGCATTTCTGGATCATATTCCTATTTGGCTTCTTCTTTGCATGAAAGCGTTTTAATCTGTATCTCTGGGTGGAATGGCGAACTGTGTTTACAGACGGTGATTTCTGTAAGTGTTCCTGAGCCCATGCACTGATTTCCATGATTTCCATTCCTCTTTTTAAAGCGGTGCCACCTGAGGGTCAGAAGATCATAGGCATCCGATATTGATTTTCAGCCTTGTCTGAAATTTTTGGACTTTTGGTTATAATTAAGGTAATTTGTAACATGATTATGTTTAAAAATGGCATCTTAAAAAAAAAGAGTTTTCAGAAATAAAAAATGGGGAAGCTTCCACTGTGAAAGACTGCTTAGTTAATTTAATCCATGCAAAAATGTCAAGAATTTGGAATTTCATCATCTTCTGTAAACAGTTTTGTTGAAAGACTATGAGAAGCCGGAGAAAGGTCTGTGAACATTAAAATATTGAATGGCCATGCTCTTCATCTTGATTAATGCTAAACAGCATACACATATTTTCTATGAACATTTGCTGCCAATCAGACAATGTGTTGTATTTTTCAGGGAAGACGTTGCTCATTTCAGCAAAATATTGCCAAGCCAAATTCTGCAAATATGTCATTAACTTGGTTCACTAGTAAAAAACAAAAAAACAAAACAAAAATTAAAAAAACATACAAATGGTAAACTGGCCTGTGTATAATCCGAATGGATTTATTATGAAATAAATTTATCAAAACCAAGTTTTCTCTGTGTCATTTTGCTTTACAAAACCTAAAGTCCTAATCAGATTTAACATAGTGGTAGTTATTAACTGTCTTTGTCAGTCTTGGCTTTACATTTCAGTGAGGCATTTGATGCATTACTTGGCTATTCTTTGCCACAAAATCAACAATCTACTTCAGTCAGGGGAATGGATTATAGACAGAAATGAAGAATTCAAAATATTATTACAGCAAAATGCAACACAGGTGCTGCAAATAAAGCAAGAGAGGAATACTGCAGAAAATTATTCATCGTGTAAATTCACATAAGAATAAATATGTATTTGATCACTTAGGAGCTCTCAGTGTGTCTTTTTTCTAATGTGAAAGCTGTCCATTAGAATTCTGAAACTATAAACTGAAGCTATTAAAACTTGATATTTACGAAATGCATTCAGTTTTGGGACTGTCCCATTATGACAGACACATAAAAATCACCCCCACCCCCACAAAAAAAAGTGAACCTCATTTGATTGATTGAATTTTGTCTGTGGTAAAAACTAACAAACACTAATCACTTTTCAAATCTGCATTGATTTTCAACTCCAGCAGCGTAAAATTGGCTTGGCAATGGTTCAGGTCTAAACATAAAATTATATTTATGTCCACATTTTTTCTGTACCTGAATGCAACATGAGGCATGCAGCTTGGGCTGCTATAAAATATGTATCAGTAACAGAGCATATTTCATCAAAAGATGAAAATGTGGCTCTTACAGATGATTGCAAACAGAAATTCTGAACACCTGCTTCAGACACAGTTATGTGGTCAGCATAAGTTGCCATTGTGATCAAGCTAGGTTTAAAGAGAGTTGCCTCGTTCCTTTGGGCACAATATAGCTTGCGAAGTCATTGATAAACATTACTTAAATTTTCTTATGCTGTACTTAAAATGACATATATTGCACTTAAATTGACTTACAGTTTTTTAGTTGTTTCTTTTGTTAAAATCTGACTTGTTGCGTATTCTAATGTAACAACCTTTGTAGGCAAATATAATTACTTTGTGATTTCAAATAAAATACATTGAGATTGTATTTAATTACAGGGGAATTACACCTTTAGTTGTAGACCATGTTGTAAAGTGTTACCTAATTTTGTAATGACATTTTACTGAACGTATTTGGACATGGCATACAAATACTGATGAAGGAGTGCATAGTTGCGTAGAAAGCCATAACACAGTGCTCTCAGAAACATAAAGTTCCTTCATTTGCAAGCCATGGAGGTCCAAACACTTATGTAACCCGGATTCAACGCTGAGCCATATTCTTCCCGCAACGAGTGCAGTTACGCAGTTAGCTTAATCGGGATTGATGGTACAGGACATTGAGTCTAAATTTAGTCTCCCCAAGAACATTCCTCTCCTTTCTGTTGCTGTGGGGCGAAGCTGAGGTTTTCAGATTCACCACGGTCACACGCACAGGATGGGAGGCACTGGAGCTTAAATGCACTCCTATGTCACACTCCTTCTTTTCCCCCTACACCACACTCTCAGTTTCCTTTTTTCCTCTCTGTCTGTTTATCTCTTGATGCGCTGGGATTTTGTGGATCATTTACTCCCCCGAGGAAACAGGATTCCATGTGGAGAGATCCAATTTCTCAAATCCATTCTTATGCGGATCAGCTGAAATATAATGCGCAAATCAAACTGGATCATTATTACAGGAAACTTTTAATTTTCAGAATTTATCATCTGATCATGAAAATGGGCAAAACCAATACTGTCTTTAATGTGGGAATATCATTCTGCAGAGCTAGTAGCACTCTGGGGAGCTGCTCTTCATTTTTTTCACTTGCTCCTGTGCCTCTGTAAAAATTGTGAAAATAAAAAAAGACACTGGAAGAACCTTCAGGCAAGCCATTAATATTTTGTCACAATTTGCTTTTCAGTGCAAAAAACAGAAGCAAAAGCCATCTCATTTGCCATAAACATTTTACATTAAAAATCTGCCTCAGGTCTGTAGATTTAACTCATTTGCATCGGTATAGCGTCACCAAGGTATCAGCAAACCTTAAATCAAATCCTCAAATCAAAATGATTTTGTAGGGCTTGTTGCAGGTCCACAGGATGGAGGCTCACGCTGGGTGTAGTACAAATGATGTATTTTTGAGTTGTGATGGGTATAGCCCTGTTACATTTTTGCATCACTCATTTTCATGGATCTGAAGATTGGATAGCTCAGCTGATGTCGGGGGATTGATCATAGCTGCTGAGTTAACATGCTACTGCCAGCGCTAGTGTTCTCTCTACCTTGTTTGAGTAAACCTGAAAGCTTACTGGTAGGCCAAATGCTAAGGTTTTCAAAAGCTGCATAAATATTACCAGTGGCAGCCACTGGAAGGGCCAAAGCAATTTAAATATGAAAATGAAAATGAAGATTTTTCTTGTTTGCCTGCCTTTTTCATGCCTTGAACTTGTCTGTGTCACTTTAACTGGCCTTGAGCTGCAGTCCCTGTAAGGTAATAAAGTGCTGAGTGGAATCAAATGTCAGGCACATACAGTTAATGCTTGGGAGGGCCTCCTCCCAAAAATGCAAGCAATCAATTGCAAAGAGGCTTCACATGCTTGAGAAAGAGTTCAAAGAATAACATGTACTTTCTTGTCATGAGTCAATTATGATGTATAGTACATAAAAATGATTCAAGTAAAAATTGAAAACAATTTCTTAATCACACTGAAATTACTCCAAGGAGCCAATGCAAGCAGAAAGAATCTGATCTATGAATAATTCTGCAATATATAATTAATTAAAACAACAAGAGGGCAGCGCCTTGGATTAACCAGCCACAAACACTGCTTCACACCATTTATTTTTCACTGTCCAAACCACAAGCCAACTTTGTTGTTTGGCACTAACTGCAAACTGTTTTTTTTTTTCCTTTTGCAGCTGGTTGGAAAAACAACAACAACAATGCTGTTTATTGCAGAGAGGATAGTCCCGATAAAAAAAGAAAGGAAAAATAAAAGAAATGCAATTTATTTCCCAAAAAGCTGTTTTTAAGTTTCACTTGGCTAAACAAAGATACTATTGTTGCTGAAGATACAGTAACTGCTTAGTTAAACACCCTGAATGCGATATCTAGTGTTTTCTTTCAATAATAAAGTGCCTTTTGGAAAATGAAAGTCTGGTACGTTAAAAATGGATTTGGTTTTCATCCACGTTTTTATAATCTGCAGTGTAGAGGATTAAAAGTGAATGTAATTTGGCAGCAAAGATTTGTTAGAAATGGTTGTATTTGGCAAAAAATGGAACTTGAGTTAAGAGTCACCAAAGTTTTTCATGTCTGTTCAAACTATGCAGGTTACAGGTTTGGCATTTAGCATGTAAAGAACAAATACATTTAATTTTTTTTGGCTTCTTTCTGAACTTGTTCTCTAATTAAATAAGCTAAGCATAAAATTAATTCTGTATTCTCATGATCTTACACTGAATGATGGTTTTATACTCAAATATTCCATCACAGTCTGCCGACATCTGCATAGCTTGTGACTTTGTGGTGACTTGCAATTTTTTCTGTCGGGTGTAGCGTAGGCAGCAAGCAATGGTGACAGGTTAACCTGCACTTGACCCATGATGACAGCTTTCCCTGCTTTTTCCACAGAATAAAAGTCAGACTTTAGAAAACTGTCTTTTCTGCGGTGTTGATTTTTGAAAGCCAGAGCCATTCCATTATTGTAGTCGAGACATTCGCATTAGTTATCAATGGTGCAACATCACAGCACTGTCAAAATCTGCGGGCTTCGTCCTCAGGGGACAATCAGTGTCTGTACAAAATTCATTTGGAGGAATATTTCAGAGGGACACGACCAACGACCAACCATAATTCCATGCATAGACCTGCCCATGAGCATGGCTAAAAAATAGTTCCCTATTATAGAAACTGCCCACACTGGTGTACAGCAATGCTTCAATAACCAAGTCCTTGTATTGTCTCTTGTGACACCAGCACAAGAGCAACAAGAAAACAGATTACTACTGAATGCAAACATGAGCAGTAATGCATACTGAATGCATATGGTGGGAATTTGCTGTAAAAGCATTTTCCCAGTACAAGAAAAGGTAAGTGCATATATATGTATAAATGGATGCTACAGTAAATGTTTTGTGCACTACAAAATAGATTTAGTATTGCATTTGTTCAGCTTCAGTAAGAAATATGGAATGTAAATAAAACCATATTTTACACAATGAGAACCCAAAAAGAGTACATAGTGATTAAAAATACATCTACACTAGTTTTTCTTTATTTTCATGACTATTTACATTATCGATTCTCACTGAAGGCATCAAAACTATGAATGAACACATATGGAATTAAGTAGTAAACAAAAAAGTGTGAAATAACTCATGTTTTATATTCCACATTCTTCAAAATAGCCGCCCTTTGCTTTGATTACTGCTTTGCACACTCTTGGCATTCACTCAGTGAGCTTCATGAGGTCGTCACCTGAAATGGTTTTCCAACAGTCTTGAAGGAGTTCCCAGAGATACTGAGCACTTGTTGGCCATTTTGCCTTCAGTCTGCGGTCCATCTCATCCCAAACCATCTTGACTGAGTTTAGGTTAGGTGAGTGTGGAGGCCAGGCCATCTGGCGCAGCACTGCATCACTGTCCTTCTTGGTCAAATAGCCCTTACACAGCCTGGAGGTGTGTTTGGGGTCATTGTCCTGTTGAAAAATAAATGATGGTCCAACTAAACGCAAACCGGATGGGATGCCATGTTGCTGCAGGATGCTGTGGTAGCCATGCTGGTTCAGTGTGCCTTCAATTTGGAATAAATCCCCAACAGAGTCACCAGCAAAGCACCCCCACACCATTATACCTCCTCCTCCATGCTTCATGGTAGGAACCATGCATGTAGAGACCATCCGTTAATCTTTTCTGTGTCACACAAAGACATGGCGGGTGGAACCAAAGATCTCAAATTTGGACTCATCAGACCAAAGCCCAGATTTCCACTGGTCTAATGTCCATTCCTTGTGTTTCTTGGCCCAAACAAATCTTTGTTTGTTGCTTTTCCTTAGTAGTGGTTTCTATTTGACCATAAAGGCCTGATTTGCGCAGTCTCCTCTGAACAGTTGATGTAGAGATGTATCTGTTACTGGAACTCTGTGTGGCATTTATCTGGGCTCTAATCTGAGGTGCTGTTAACTTGCGATTTCTGAGGCTGGTGACTTGGATGAATTTATCCTCAGCAGCAGAGGTGACTCCTGTCCTCCTTTCATGTCTTCCTTTCCTGGGCCAGTTCTCATGTAAGCCAGTTTTGTCGTAGAGCTTGATGTTTTGCGACTGCACTTGGGGACACATTCAAAGTTTTAGAGGTTTCCAGATTGACTAACCTTCAGTTCTTAAAGCAGTGGTTCTCAAAGTGTGGGGCGCAGAGTTCTGACAGGTGGGGCGCAAGTTACCTAATGTTTAACATCGGAATCACTTTTACGGCAGTCATGTTAATAATATGCGCATCCGTTGCAGCTGCAGCTTTTCGGCTACAGCCTACACACATCAACAACTACAACAGGACCTAGTTCGCTCTGTTTTAAGCTGGCAAGGTGTGATTGCGGATGCCG
>VVHJ01058520.1:0-12727 GCA_015107715.1 Tylochromis polylepis | reverse complement strand
CTGTCTCCCGAATCCAAACTGGAAGCTGGTTCCACAGAAGAGGGGCCTGAAAACTGAAGGCTCTGCCTCCCATTCTACTTTTAAATACTCTAGGAACAGCAAGTAAGCCTGCAGTGTGAGAGCGAAGTGCTCTAATAGGGTGATATGGTACTACAAGGTCATTAAGATAAGATGGGGCCTGATTATTTAAGACCTTGTATGTGAGGAGCAGGATTTTGAATTCAATTTTGGATTTAACAGGGAGCCAATGAAGGGAAGCCAATATGGGAGAAATAATATCAAGCAACTGTTTTTGAGCATGACTGTAAATTTATAACAGTTGCTGTTTCCACAACATGTAATGGAAGCACGAGGTGAGGTGATATATATTTTTATCACTTATATATTCAAATGTTTTTGGACTTCTTTACCAAATATTTTGCAAATTTAGGAAAAGGAGACATTTTATCATTTGATGATTTTGTAGATAAACACCTATTGTGGTGTAGCAGAACAACCACAAAGACACTACAGCTGTTTAGTATATGTAGTTTTATACATGAGTGAGTTCCAGCGTAGTACCATGATAGGATGCCACCTGTGCAACAAGTCCATTGGTTGAAATTTCCTCACTACAAAATATTCCACAGTCAACTGTTCATGCTATTATAACAAAAGTGGAAGTGGAACTCAGCCACAGTCCATAGAAGACTTCATGGAATGGCTTTCCATGGCTGAGGAGCTGCATCCATGACTTACATCCCTAAGTGCAATGCAAAGAGTCGGATGCAGTGGTGTAAAGCTGGACTTTAGAGTAGTGGAGACGTGTTTGTTCTCTGGAGAGATGAATCACACTTCTCCGTCTGGCAATATAATGTGGATGGTGGTGGAGAGGAGATTATGGTGTGGGGTCTTTTTTCAGGAGTTGGGCTCAGCCCCTTAGTGCCAGTGAAAGGAACTCTTAATGCTTCAGCATACCAGGACATTTTGGACCATTTCATACTACCAACTTTGTGGGAACAGTTTGGGGATGGTCCCATCCTGTTCCAACATGACTGCACGCCAGTGCACAAAACAAGGTCCATAAAGACACGTATGAGAGAGTTTGGTGTGGAAGAACTTGACTGGCCTGCACAGAGTCCTGACCTCAACCCGACAGAACACCTTTGGGATGAATGACTGAAAGCCAGGCTTTCTCGCCCAATATCAGCGTGTGACGTCACAAATGCTTTTCTGGAAGAATGGCCCAAAATTCTCCCCCTGATCCTTGTGGAAAAGCCTTCCCAGAAGAGTTGAAGCTGTTATAGTTGCAAAGGGTGGGCTGACATCATATTAAAGTCTATGGACTAAGAATGAGATGTCACTCAAGGTCATATGCGTCTGAAAGCAGACAAGCGTTTGCTTGTGGCAATATAGTGTATATGTGTCTGTGTTAAGAAGTTGCCAATGTGCCAGTATTAACATGGTGCAACAAAAAGTCACAAACTTCACAGTTGTGTAGCTCAAAATGAAGGCTGAGGATGAGAATGGGAGTGGCCTGAGCCCTGAGCACCCTAAGTGGGTGGCACAAAAGGTGTATTTTTAACAAATTTGCAACTTCTCATGTGAAGTGTCCGTGTCTGTGTGTGTTCCAACAGCTTAGTTGCTGCTGGGTGCTGCTGTGATCCCACTACAAGATGGCCTTCAGTTTAGGTTTCGGACATCTATGCCAGTCACTACATCCTGGCTCATAATGCAGTGCTCAGCTGCCAAATAAAGTCAGTGAATGAAATGAGAAGTGCTGCTCAGTGTCAGTCAGGTGCTTGGCCAATCTGCTGCCGCTGAAGTTGCTGGAGTGACATCATCAAGCGTATGAGTCAGAAGACCTCAAATGCGAACGCTGGCTTTGAGACACACTGACGACCATTCAGCCAGACAGCTGGAGGTGGCTGTGTGACTCCGTCACAGGGAATTGTCCATCTCTCTGTGCCACACTTGGGCAGACTCTGACAGATAAATGACCAGACGTGATTAACAGCTTGTCATGGTGATTCTGGGGCATGTGGGCCACCGTGAGAGCCTCTGGGAGAACTCGTTGCACAGCGAGCGATTTTGGTCACCCGTATAGTACATGAATGTGACACTAGTCAGCTCCAGAGAATGATTCCACATAACCATCTCAAATTTAACTAGCAGACAGACGGAGGCAGATTATTTTCATCCTGAACTAGAAAAAAAAGCAGTGACTGCTGGGAAAGTGTCTGTGGAACCAGTTGATTCCCACCTTGTGTTCCCTCTGCATTTCACGGACTTCTTTTCTATTAGTGCATTTATCATATTTATGTTTTGTTTTTTTTGTAGATCTAGATATGATTAAACATTTTTCTATCCTTCAGGGTTTAAAATCATCATCATCACACAGTGGTAGCAGTTAATGGACCATGTGCCTACCAGCTTTTAGCTTTCTAGCTGCTTGTTGCATTTTATTTACTTTGCTGAAAATGTGTTAAAAATGTGCAAACACATAGTGCAAGGCTGTGATGGATCAACCTGAGAAAGAGTCTTTAGATCAAGTATTCCCAAACTCGATCTGCTTGGAGGCATTTTATAGCACCGTGAGTGATTTGTGAGTGTAAGGAAAGAGTGCAGCAGTGCATTCACCTGTTTACAGATATGATTAAAGAAAGTTTAACAGCTTGTCAGGCTGCACAGTCAAACCAGCTCTGTCTCAGGTGTAAAAATGAAAATATTTTGGCATTTTCTCATTTTTTCACCATTATTGTCAACACCGATGCAGTGTCACGGTAAATCCGCCACTGAACTGTATCAGGAATGCTGAATTTCACGCTGATTACGATGCACTAAAACATGACTTTAAGAACCTTTGCTAAATGGTGCTTCACAAATTTGCACCCAGTCATCTTTGAGACTTTCTACCAGCAAAATCTGGGACCTTTTTTTATTCTAAGAGCTTTTTCCATGTCACACACATAGAGGTCTTAGAGCCAAAAGACAGAAATAAAAAAAGAAAGAAATGCAACACATGGAAGCACCCGCAGGTGGTCCACAGATCATCCCACTGTCACGATACACTAGTTTGGCCTCTAGTTTTTCTGTTTGTTCAAAACAGCAAACGAATGCTGTTATTGTTGTAGTTGGGGAAGAAATAACAGGGACTTAGTCACGCTGCAGAAAAAATACCTAAGGGGAATCCACTTCATCCAACAGACAGCTCAGCGTCTGTGTATTAAGAGATGAGGAGGATGAGCAAGTTTGATGGGCTTTCACAGTAAATTCCCCTAGGTCTCTTCCTTCAAAAATAACCAGTTCTGGACCAAAATATTTTTTACTGCATTCATTTTTGAAGCTGTTACACTTTGGTGAGCCATTACACCATGTGGCAGAGTGATCAGCTACACTATACATCAGCAAGTTATTCTCTAGTTAAAACATATACAAGTATACAAACTAATCCACAGCAACAAGCACAGCCCAACTTCCTGAATACCTGTTAATCGGGTTTTGTTTGTATGTTTTTTCTGGATCCTCTATGTCCAGCTCTTTGGACATGCCATAGGAAATGACTGCTTTGAAATGATCTTAAACAGACTGTTCATGCTCAAAAACACTTCAGTGTGGCTAAATTAAAACCATCCTGCAGAGAAGATCGAGTCTAAATTCCTCCACAGTGATGTTTCATGATCTGAAACATATAACAGTGTCAAATATGCAAAACCAAGAAATCAGGAAGGGGGGAAATATTTTTCATTCATCATTCATTCTGTGCAAATGAATGAGTAAGACCACAAAACCCCTGAAATGGAAACAACCAAGTGAACCTGTTGAATCCCTGAACGACAGTTTGATACATGCTCATACTGAAATGTTACCTTACGTTGTTGGATTTTTACTTTGATTAAAAAAAACAAACAAACATGAAAATTGGAATACCACCTTAGCAAACGGTGGATATTTGCACCGTTGCTTTGCAGTCCTCCTGACAATTCATGTCAGGTACTCTTGTTCTGGACAGCGAGCCAGCCAGCATCGTATCAAACAAAGGAGGCAGGTCCATTCATCACTGGCTGGCACAGTTCGCTCCGTAAATGATACATTGGCAGCTGACAGATGTGGGTCACTTTCAGCCAGAGTGATAATCGTCATCTGCCCCTCCATGAGTCTGATGTTGGAGGACTGGAGTAAAGGCTCCAAAGGTGCTGAGGTTCTGCCAAAAGCAGTCATCGTGTACAGTATACTAACAGAGGAGAAATTAGCCACTTCTTCACTGAAGATGTTTGACATGATGCAGAGAGAATGGTGACATACTGGTACACCTATATGTGAAACAGAGCCATAGTTAGTTATTAGCAGCACCTGTGCTTTTCCTGCTATGATTAGTCAAAATGTTTGCCATGAAAAATGCCTATTAGGAAATAATGGCAACTGTACACTGTGAAGCAGGTTTTGTGGCACATATTTACAAAACCCAAACATAATTTATAGCAGCGGCTCTCAAATATAGGCCACACTCAGTAGCGGGTTGGAAAAAAGGGCAGTGTGACAGGGTGAAAAATAAGGAGAGTAGTAAAATTTAACGAGTCTTTTTCACAAACATAAAAACAAAAAGCGATGCGTTGAAGTTTGGATGCCTGTCAAGATTTATTTTTTGGCATTTGATTTATTTTCAGCTGAGAATAACATTTTAAAAAGCAGGTGAGTCACAATAATGAAAATATGACTATTTTCCATGTGTGTTTGCTGCCAAGAAGTATTACCAGATGTGATTATATGTTCAAATTACAGCAGCTTGCTTTAATCACATGATTACTATCCTTAATTCTGTCAAAATAAGGTTCAATTTGACTGATTTACTAAAAATATTAACTGATTAAACCTTCTTAAACACTCCTGAGACATCCCAACATTAAAAAAAATACAGCAGCTCCTTTTCCTTTTCATAGGCTCAAACTGCAAATTTCCATGTGGCTTTAAAAGTTATGCATATGCCTGCTTGTATTGCAGCTACTCTTTGGTTAAATATGAAAATATCCACTTTAATTACACACCGTGTCTGTAATCTTTCCGTAGCTTGCATATTTAATGGTTTCCTGGATGAAATGACATCAGCTCTGTGTGGGAAAACCAGGCAAACGCAGACTCAAAGCCTATTAGTGATGTTACATTTTCCCCATTGACAAGTTTGGCTTTTGTTAACTGCGACAAATTCATCTCCTGCGCGCAAGCGAAAGACACGCAGAGGACACAGTATACACAATGCAAGCACACCAGCTTATCCCTCATTTCAACAGGATAACAACTGTCTCTTTATAATAACAACAAAGAAGCGAAGCCACCCCCCTCCCCGGATGCCCTCACTGAAGGATGTGATGGATGCTGTTTTGCATGTAATATTGAATTCACATTCAGGCATGTTTTACTGTAACTTTGTTTGTCGTAAAAGGAACTGAGGGGAAGGGGAAAAAAAGAAACAGGCTGATTCTTGTGCAGATCACCTTTGCAAAACTGACAAACCATCAAAAATCAATGACCCTGTTTCATCTTTAGCCCAGCCTCACTACATCCTGGTACACGAGGGGCACTGCACAGTTTCCCTTGTATTGTCTCCATATAAGGTTATATTTCTAACCAGGATGAATATTTGTGTGTTTCTGTTATCATAGGCTGTATGTTCTCTGAAATTGCAATTAGGGTTTTAATAAAAGTAATCTTACAGAATCTCATATCCTCCTGTGTAATATTGTGAATCTCTGTAATTCAACTAAATAAGCTTGATGTAGCGCCTTCCAAAGAACTTGTAAATCCCTGTGAGAATGAAAGTCCTTGTCATGTATACATTTTTTCCCATTGTTTGTTTGAATGGGTCCTAGTATTACAGGATAGATGTATAATAGATTTATAAGCAGGCTGAACATTAAAAAAAAAAAATCATGTAAACTATTAGCCATGTAAAAGATGAATAATTTTCACTTAATTATTTAATCCTGTTTATGCTGCGCTCCTCTGCAAGTAATGTAGGGAGTTGCAGTAGGTGTTTTTTTTCTTCTATTTACCTGCTTTATAGCTGACCGTTTTATCCACTGTTCTGGTGTACTCATTGCTTCAAATAGTGTAGACTTTTGAAGAAACCCTGCAGGACACAGTCCTCTGGACTTCTGCTTTAAATTTTGATAATGGCATCTAATGACGTTGCAGAAGCTCTTCTCTTCTTAGACAGCATTGATTTAACTGATTATACTGCTCTTTTACTGTTGGTGTGAAATGGCTCAAAGGCTAACATTTCTGAACTACTTCTGTGGCCATTAAGTGAGTGGCTGGGATGGCTTATCAATACAAGCACAGGAAAAAAAAACAAACTATTTGAGCCAGTGGGTGCATTTAAGGTCTACTACACTGATCAATCCAGGTCCAGAGAGAGCCAAATAAAGTAGAGCATCTGAATATACCCAGTTTTACACTGTGTGTTGGCTGCCTTGTTTCTATCAAATAATTTTGGGGCGATTTAATTGAAAAAAGTAATACTGTACTAATAAATATACATAGATTAGTGTGTAATTACATCTTCCAACAATTCTCATAAACTCAGAATTAACCCATTAAAAATATATATACGTGCAGGCCCTGGTGTGTGTAAACCAGCACATTACAGGAATACAGTGGTTGGACATTTATGTTCAGCATTATTGCGTTTCATATATATGGCTAGAGAAGGGGTCCCCTTCACAAAAGAAGCAAAAATGCGAAGGAAAGAGACAATGCGACTGGCATCTTACAGTAATAAAATGTCTGCCTCTTTCTCCTTGCCTCAGCCTCATGTCTTGAAATGAAGTCAGTGCTCTAACTCACGAAAACGTGCATAAACATGCTGATTTATTGTCGCACTTAATTATTATCAGTAGCAACCCTCCAGACAGCTAACAGGAAGCTGGCTAAACAACAACAACAGCTGGTTATAAGCTAACATAACGCCAGCTAAAGCTAGCTTTGAGTGTCATAACAATCACACTTTCTCGCTGACAAAAAGTTTATTACATTCTCACATCATATGAGAGTTCATTCACTTAGTGACATTCACTGATCTTAGATCCACTTCAAAGAAAGTTTCACTAATACTAGCTAACTGCAGCTAAACCTTTGTACAACACAGAAGTGCTTTCCAACAGAACAGTTCAGGCATATCCTCAACAGCACACCTTAGTATGGCTGTCATTGGTCAGATGTGAACTTCTCTGACTCACTGACTCATATTGGACTCCTTTCACAAAGTTTTTCAGGCTCGTCCAGAGTAAAGAGACGTGGACACATATTGACAGCTGTGGTAACCAGTAGCTACTGGCACCCACAGATTGCCAAAGACTCTAGGGCTGATCCAGTCTGGAGCAACTTTGCTACAGTCAGTGGATTCACTACAGATGAACAGCAGAGTTTTTGAGGTGAATCGAGGTAAGAACGTAAGACATTGCAAAATATTTGGTTGACACATCAGTTTTTTAATCTTATTGCTAAGTGTTGATATAATTCAGATATGTTAAAATACAGTGTGTACAAAATCTTTTTTTGCACAAACAGTAGTAGAAACACAACAGCCAACCACGACTGGATTACAGTATAAATGTATGTTTTTGATCTTTCTTGCCTTGAATTGGGAGGATTAAGAAAACAGAATTTAGTTAACTCAATCTACAAACTACTGACATCTAGAGGTGATATTTTACACACTGTAGTTTTGTCTACTTAGGGTAGAACGTAAACAGTATTGACAATGCATTACACTCTACAGTATTATACTAGGGCTATTTACTATTCATATATTCATTTATTATCATTAACATTACTTACTGCCTTGTAATAATCACATTTTTAGTTGGTTTTTTTTTAAGTCTTAATGGATTGAATTATTCCATTCCTTTTAAACACACCATGTATAATGTTCACAGCGTTTTTTATACAACTCCCCGATGAAATGCCAGGAACTTAGTTGTCAGCAGTCACCCCTCCATGTGAGAAAACAACAAAGCAAAGCATTATAAAGTACATGGGTCCAGAACTCATTAGATGGTCCCTGCATAGAGCAGTACAGACATTAATTCTTCTGCAGAGCCAGTCTTGGGATCTGGACCAGCACACCACTGCTACATCCTGCCAGTCTGTCTCCTCTGATGATCAATAGCGGTGAACAGAAGGCAGCTGGAAGCTCGCTTCTAAAGGCTTTTGTAGTGTGCCAACTTATTTTGGTTGGAAATTCTTGATTAGTATTTAATCTCACTGGCCTTTGCTAAATTTTACTTATCCTTGATGAAATAAACTGTAAGCTGACAAAAATCACAAGACTGAGCGACATAAATTAAAGCATTTTGGATACTATTTAATGTTAAATTAAAGAAGAACTCACTAAGTTTAGAGCAGCTGCTATAACAAACCCTGTTTTGGGCATTGTCTATTAGAAGACAGCATATTATACACTTAAGGGCACATTATTTATGGTTGGTTAGAATTGGACGGTAAAATACAGCAAGTTTGTTTGGCTAACAAGAACACACTGCGGATTTGCTCAGTTGGTTGAGTGTGTGCTGGACAATTAAACTGTTAATTAAAATACTTTTCATAACACCTGAAGAATAACGACAAATGATGAGGCTGCAAAGTCATTTAACCCTTTAAAGTGCGTAATGTTGATTCTGCTTTACTTTGTCATTTTTTAATACTTTAGCCAGTTTTCCTCTGCATGTTTTGTCTGATACCCTGAAGTACCACAAAACCGCTGAGCATAGCAGCTTTTACAGAAAAAATATTTGGAAATGCAAATTATTCATAGATGAGTCCAGGAAATGAAGTTGCAGTGGTTCTCCTGGCCACCTCCCTGTTCTCCACTTTACTATCACCATGTCTTCTGTGTTGCTGATGGTTTTGCCCCTGTGCTCAGATTCATAAAAGATAAGATGAAATGCAGCTTTATTGATCCCGGTAGGGAAATTCTGTCACTGCAGCAGCAACAGAATGGGCTTCAGCAGGGGAAAAGGAAACAATACAAGAGCAAATAACAAAAATATGCATGTAAAAAATGACATGCTAAACATCTAAGAAGTTAAAAAACATATTCAATAATTTTGACGGACTGATGGGAGAAAGATAGTTAACTTTTTGTAAAAGATTTAGAGAGAACTGATAGAAAATGAAAGAAAGAAATGATAAGACTGTGCAGCAAGAGCATTGCCAAAGAACCTGCAAATGCCTGCATTTGTTTACGTGCATCATTCAAAGCTTCCAGCCAGCAGGGACCTATGTATCGGTGTTTGGTTAAGTCTAGACAGGGAGGGACACGATCGCTGTGGGCGTACAGCATGCTCCAGCTACCACTCTCTGCTTTTTGCGTGTCTGCCTGTCTCCCTCTTTCTTTCTCCGTGTTTAACTGCATGCTGTCTAAATGAGGGGGAACAGAAGCTTCAAAAGTCGGAGACAGGGTGAGTTCAAGAGCCAGAGAGAGCAGCAGACGCGCCAGCTGCCAATCACAGCTGTCCATCAGTGGCCTCATGACACACATCAAAGACTTCTGTAAGCCTTCAGATCTTATTAAGGGAGAATTTATTTCTAAAATGACCACCGCTGCATTTGAAAGAGGGGTTCAGTTTAGTAAATATGACCACAATGACTTGTTGGGAAACACATATACTGAGCTAGTGTTCCTGAAGAACCGAGCCATCATCGGCCACGGGGGGTTCACTTTTATCACTTACACATGGGCTGGAGTTTCCAGGAGTTGCTGTTTGGCTCTTCACAGCTCCTGAGCTGGTAGACTTGGACACCGTGGGGAAGAAAGCATCACAAGGAAAGAGTGTGTTTCAGCCAGATTTATTCTCTGGTGGTCAGACAAACATGCGACCAGTGGAGAATTGTGCATTTCTGGCAGGGCTTTTAAAGAGAACCTGTTGTTCATATGTTTACTAGACTTTGGGTTAAAGTGTGACTGATGAAGCATTGTTGAGGCTGATGCTAATATTAATCATTCGTATTATTTACATCAAGGGTCACAGGTTTTTTTTTTCTGAACTGAAAGATGCTTTATATTATTTGTTCTTTAACAATGTTATTGTGGTCGAGTATTCAGCTAAGGGTGATATTATATCCAAATATTCTCTTTTTCTCCTGTCTTATCTTGCAGGGAAACCACTCAGCATTCATACGTTTCCCCGTCACCCTCTCATCTCCTCTGAGCAGCACCTTCTGCTTTAATAATTCAGTACACAGTTGATCATTTATAAACATTAAAATTTCACTGCCTCTAACTTTGGACCAGGATGTTATTGAAACTCATCATAAAGCAAAGAAAAAAATGTACACACAGGTACAAAAAATAATTACTATCGATGTATGTTTGACAGCACCGAGGGTGTCCACAAAAATACACACACACAGGGTTTCTAGAAAGAACTTGTGAAGTCAGTATTTGCATTTTTAGATTAATAAATGGGAAAATACATAATGAATTATTCAACCCAATAAATATATTGTGATTATGAATCAACCTTCATCAGTTCCTGTAGAAATTTACTCAGTAAAATGCTGAGTGATGCTCTTCAACAGCAATACAGTCTGCTTGGAACAGTGGGGTTGATGGACGTGTGAAAAATAATATATAACTTTACTACGGAAGATGGCAAAACTCCCTTGAGTGTATAAAATTGCAAAAAATTCTTTGTCTTTCTTTAGGTTTTAATGTATGAGGATTTTTACATTTGACTTGTTATCAAAGGCTTGGATATTCTTCCCCCTTATCCTCCAGTTCTACCATTTCCTATACAGAAGAGATAATTTACTGCCCATTTTTGCTGCACTACAGAATCATTTGCAACCTTGTGCCCTCATCGTTCCTGTAACTGCTCCAGAAAACAAACACAATGCAACACAGTAAGTCAGAGTCAAATCTTTTATTTTGTTAATTTTTTGTTTGTCTGCCTTTATTTTCAGCGACAATTCCTCCTCAGGGTAGAGGATACCACTGTTACACAAGTTTTTCTCAATCTTCTGAGATATTTACTTTGCAGGAGGTATTGTGTTGTTGTACCTTACTCTTCAAAACACCCCATAAGTGTTCGACTGGTTTCAAGTCAAGTTTGCCTCTGGACATGTCATAGTTGTTTCTTTTTCCTTAGAAATTCTTGGTTGATTTTGGCAGCCTGCTTGGAAACATTATCACTTAGAAATATTCCTCCTCTGCCAAACCAGGAGACATTGGGTCTGGCGGCTGATATTTTGGTGTATCCACAAGCACCCCTGATACCATCTACATATGTCTTCTCCCCAGTACCTTTTGTAGTCATGCTGCCCTGAATCATTAATTATAAAACTGTATTTACAGAAACCCATTTTCAGCATAATTTTAAATATAAGGACTATATTTAATATTTAGATCCTTCGCAGACAGTGATTTCCTGAAGTCTAGAAGCCATGGACATCACCAGATGCTGCGTTTCCTCCCTTGAGATGCTTTGTTAGGGCTTCAGTTGTTACTTACTTGCTCGTCTCCCTGCTTTCAGTACCTGAAAAGCATGCTCTGTCGAGTTGAGGTCAGGTGCCTGACTTGACCATTGAAAAATATCTCATTTCTTTGCCTTGAGAAACTCTTGGTTTGCTTTTGCTGTCTGCTTTGGGTCATTTTCTCTGTGGAGCTCTGTCCAATCAGTTTTTTCAGCATTTGGCTGAATCTGAGCAGAGAGTAGAGCCCTGTATACTTCAGAATTCATCCTGCTACTTCTATCAGCAGTCACACCATCAATAAACACTACTAAATCGGTTCTGCTGGTAGCCATACGTGCCATAACATTACCTCCACCATGTTTGACAGATAATGTGGCACAGCGTTTCTCTCTTTCTCCAAACTTTTCTCTACCCATCATTCTGGTACATGTTATTCTTGTTTTATCTACTCAAACATGTTTTTTGTTTGTATTCCAGTACTAGACAGGCTAGTCTTAGTCTTGTTTTAAACCCTCTGTATTTCCATACAGGAAGGCACCACATGATTGTTGACCTGAACAATGATGGCCTACCTCTTTGAGACTGCTCTTGGCTTGGTTAGATTTAGTGAAGTGATTTTATTAATCCAGAAAATAATTCTGTGATCATCAGCTTTAGTTGTCTTCAGTGGTCTTTCAGTCCTTTTGATGTTGCTTTGCTGTCCAGTAAATTCATTCTTCTTAAGAATGAACCAAATTATTGTTTTGGCCACTCTTGAAGTAGTTACCTTTGCTATGACAATTTTACTTTGGTTTTAAGCCTAATGATGGCTTCCTTCATCAACATCTCTGTCACAGTCTGGCAGAGCAGACTGTATACGGTGAGAGGGTGGACCCAAAAGCAGACACGTGAGGAGACGAAACTTAACTAAACCAAAACACACTGTTTATTAAAGCGAGGAAAAAATAAATACAAACAAAAATCAAGGTGAACCAATAAGAAACTAAACATAAACCTAAACTGGGTGAACTAGGACTGAACATGGAAAAACCTGGACATGAATACCTGACATAAAACACAGAAGCATAGCATGGGAAAGACGGACGACCTGACATGAACAAAGGGAGACAGAGGACTTAAATACACACAGGAGGTAATCAAGGGGAGTGGAAACACATGAGGGAACAGGTGACACCAATGACCATAATGACAGCACAGGGGAGTGTAAAACTAAACACATTGAACATAGGAACACAGGATCACAGGACTCTACAAAATAAAACAGGAAACATAGGAC
>VVHJ01058506.1:0-11877 GCA_015107715.1 Tylochromis polylepis | reverse complement strand
GGTGCTCAGTATTTACAGTGTTGGTAATTTACAAGAAAGATGTGCGACAACTATTTACAAAATTTACAAAGGCACTCTAACTCACCCAACATAAATCACAGACTCTGTCTTTCACACACTATCGAACAAAACGAACAAAGGTAACTCAAGGTTATCACACACACGATTTCAAGCACTAATGATCAAGTGGCGTTTGGTTGGAAGTAGCAGATGCAGGGAGAGCCAGCCGTGACTGAGATTCTTCACAGCATTACCTTGGCCTTCAGTAACACTGTGAAGAATCTCTCAGTCATTTTTGATCAGGATATTGTACACACTTCAATGTGTAAATCAAACAAATATCTAGGACTGCTTCTTGCAGTTGTGCAATATGGCTGCTGAAAAACCAACTCATGCATTTAATACTTCTAGGCTGGACTATTGTAATTTATTATTATCAGGTTGTCCTAAAAGCTTCAGTAGACCCAAAATAGTGCAGCAAGAGTACTTATAGGGACTAGAAAGGGTGAGCATATTCCTCTCATACTGGCTTCTCTTCATTAGCTCCCTGTTAAACCCATAATTACATTTAAAATCCTTATCCTCTCATACAAAGTCTTGACTAATCCGGCCCCATCTTATCTTAAAGACCTCACAGTACTACATTACCTTAACTTCGCACTTCGTTCTTGGTCTGCTGACTCACTTGTGGTTCTCAGGTTATTTTAAAGTAGGATGGGAGGCAGAGCCTTTCAGGCTCCTCTATGGAACCAGTTCCCAGTTTGGATTCAGGAGTCAGACACCCTCCCTATTTTTAGGTAGAGCTGAATCAGGTAATGCTGAACCCCATCCCAGCAGCCCGGTCATGCCCAGCCTGCTGGGGGCTACCCATGATGTCCTGAGCATTTCTTCTTCACTCACCTCTTTTTACTTCCAGTGTGTTTATACGCCACTTTGCATGTGTTGTTATTAATCTTTGGCTGATTCTTTTGCTCTGTGTCCCTCTCTCATCCCCAACCGGTCAAGGTAGATGGCTACTCCTCCCTGAGCCTAGTCCTACCTGAGGTTTCTTCCTGTTAAAAGGGAGTTTTTACTTCCCACTGTCGCCAAGTGTTTCCTCATGCGGTGTTGTTTAATTGCTAGGGTTTATTTTGTATTATTGTAGGGTCTTCACCTTACAATGCGCCTTGAGGTGACGGTAGTTGTGGTTTGGCCCTATATATAAATAAAATTGAATTGAATCTGTGTGTTTATACACCACTGCTACATTATCCATCCATCCATTTTCTCCCACTTGTCTGGGTTTGGGTCATGGGGGCAACAATCTGAGCAGAGAAACCTGGATATCACCCAGCTCATGGAGAGGGACACCGAATTGTTCCCATGCCAACCAAAAGACACATTTATCCAGTCCTGGGTCAGCCCTGGGGGCCTTCTTGTGGTTGGATATCACATAGGAAGTCCAGGAGGCATCCTATTCAGATGCCCAAACCTTGCCAACTAGCGCCTTTTGATGTAGAGGAGCAGCAACTCTACTCCCTCTTGAATAATTCAGCTCCTCACCCTATCTCTAAAGCAGAGCACAGCACCCCTTGGAAGGAAACTCATATTCACTGCTTGCATCTGTGACATCATTCTTTCAGTCATTACTCATAGCTCCTTAACTCCTCCACCTGTTGCGGTAACTCATCCAGGACCTGGAGTGAGCACTCCACCCTTTTTTAGCTGTGGTCTTGGACTTGGAGGTCCTGATTCCCATTCCCACTGCTCCACGCTCGGCCGTTAACCAATCCCGTGCAAGCAGGAGGTCACCGCCTGAGTCATCAGAACCACATCATGCTAAAGCAAAGAAGAAATCCTCAGGCCATCGAGATGAGACCCTCTACCACCTGGCTACACCTAGATATTCTCTCCATAAAAACTATGAACAGAGTTGTGACAAAGGTTGGAGTCCAGCACCAACCAGAAACAAGTCAGACACTGTTAGCAATAAGAACCATGCTCTCACTATGATTATACAGGGACCGAATGGCTCGTAACAATGAGCCAGAGACCCCATAATCCCGTGTACAGTGTGAGTAGAGCACCGCTTCCCCCCTCCTGAGTCGTCTGACGGTTTGCCAGAATCGCTTTGAAGTTGACCAAAAGTGTTGTTCCATGGTCTCACCAAACTCCTCCCACACCCAGGTCTTTGCATCAGCCACTGCCGGAGCTTTGTAACAGGTACCAGCAGGCCAAGTGTAAGTCCAGCAGCCTAATAAGACCCCTTCCACCATCTGATTCTGAGATTACAGCCACAATAGACGCTAACGACCTCGCACCCACAGCTCCTTGCAGCTTCGTCAGCAATGGAGGTGTGGAACATGGTCCACTCAGACTCATTGTCCTCGGCTTCCTTCATAATGCAATCAAAGCACTGCCAGAGGTGGGAATTGAAGATCTCGTGAATTGGGGCCTCTGGCAGAAGTTCCCAATGCACCTTGACCATACACATGGGTACAGCATGTCTGAACACCATCTTCTGGTCCAAATCACCAGGTGGTGATCAGTTGACAGCTCAGCTAATCTTTCTTTCACCTCCACTGATACATATCAACAAAGGAGCTGTTAACGGATAATGTAACGTTCTTTATTTTTGGGTCACACTGTAAAGCACAGTATAACAGAGTTTACATTATATTAAAAACGAACACTTCTAAGGTTACTCAGCACTATAATATATTAATATTCAGGCTCTCATTATTTTACAGACAATCATAAACAAAAATTAAATATAGAAAATTAATAAGGCAGACAGGCTGCTGTCTAGATAGTTGTGAAATGGTTTGTTCTTGCATCTCTCTGCCGGGAGAGAAACTCCCACCAGAAACTCAGAGCTCTGCTGGTTTCTGTTGTGTTTTAGCTCGGGATAAAACACAGCCATCTATACTGCAACCTTCAGTCACACCTGTGTTTTAGCAAAGTTGCTTAAGTGACTGCCAAAACCGTCGTTTTCAAGTGCTCATCGGCAGTTGCACAGTAAGAAAAGTTGATCCATGAAAAATTCTGACAGCAGCAGGAAATGACTGCGGGGCAGTTTCTGTTCAGGACCACTGGAGCTGCCCGCTGTCTGAGATGATCCTCAGTGTTGTATAACACACTGGGGGGGAGGGTCATTTCTGAATTTAATGTTGTTCAATTTTTAAATAGTTCTTTAAATATTTAAAGAATATTAGTTACAGTGAATGTGGTGTCTGTATCCTTGGCAGTACGCGGTGCAGTTTGTGTTTGAAAACGTTTCCCTCACTGAGGTCCTGCATTTGCAAAGCATCTCCATTTTACTTCTCAGTGCACACCAGCCACTTGGGGAAGCACTTGTCATTGCTCTTGCTGTTACTACGCCAAGTACTGAAAACCTCTGTGAAGCAACACACTCTTTTATTTAAACTGAAATTCTTTTTTAACTTTAGAAGCCTGGAGCTATGAGCACACACTCAGCCCTCCGAGCTGTCATCAGTGTGTCCTTTCCACAGTAAACAAGGAGAAGAAATAAGCCAGCGTTGTAAAGAGCTCCCCAGTGGACGCAGCGCTCACGGCTGATGCAAACCTCTCGTCTTTTCTGTCTCTTCAAATTGGTCTGGGCATTCTGAGCTGACGTAAGCGGGCAGTTCTCATTATGGAGAGGAGGTTGTCCAGTTTCAATTGACACCTTATTAATCAGCATACCATCAGCCTTGGATGATTTTTTTGCGGCTAAAAAACAAAAACGATTTTAGGGAAAAATGAAAAAAAAAGAAGAAGTCAAGAATCTTTGAAATGTGCACACTGATAGCACGATAGAAACATGTAAGAATTTATCTGAACTTGTGTATGTCCACTTATACACGCATCAAGATGAAGGGCTATAAAAGGACAAGCATGTCAATAATGCAGATTGACCATTTAATTCCCACTAGTCCTTCTGTCACCCGGCAACAGAGGTAGCCACAGATCAATACACCTATTACCTGATATAAGAAGAGAGCGAGCAGGGAGTGGGGGTGGAGGGGGCATGGGAGGCAGAGGCAAAATGAGAGCGAGATGCTCAAGGCCAACATGGTGTATCTCATATCAAGATAATAACCTGGGTAGCCTTCTGACAGCTGTCCAGATAGAAAATATGATGAGGGACAGAAAGGGGAATACAGCCAACCGAAGGCAGGGGAAACACTGTTGCAAGGTGACGGACATTAAGGTATTAGGACAGACAGGTACACAGAGGGAAAAATGACTTGATAAATGCTGAGAATGTTAAAGTATTCTGTTTTGTGATTTTGTTTTGTTTTTCTATGTACAGAAGTGTGATCAAAACTTTCCCAAAGCTGCATCACACTGGAAGCGATTCCTGGAAGCTTGTAGGCGTTCCAGGCTTGCATTGCCTAGATGACCATTTAATGTATTTACTACCAGGTCATGTGTGAGTCAACCGCATTCTTCTCTCTCTCACTGGTAGTCGCTTAAGTTACTCACTTGGAACTTAATAAAAGTTTATCTGGGGTGTGAGAGGATATGTTGTTTGTATTTGTACTTGCAAAATATAATTCACAACTGGTTGAATTGCCTCCGGTGTGTGTAGCTTAAAAACAGCTAAAAAAAAAAACCAAACCAAAAATATTACCTGATTTAAAATTGGCCATTCTTTCAAGGTCTTCAGCTTGTGCACCCATGAATAGTTTTCAGCATGGCTGCTATTTTAACATTTCTCAGTGGATGTTTTCAAGTGAAGACACTTGAAAACTTCCCCTTGCGCCCCTGCAGTGGGTGCTTGATCTCCTCCTGTCTCTCAAAACTGTGATTCTTCGAGTTCAGTTTCAGGAAGCGGATGAGGTTGCGGAGAGATAAATCTGGCAAGTGGTCAAGTCGCTGTGCAAAAATTGTGTTGGTGTTGGAAAGAAAACAAACTCTCGCACGCTGAAACATACCACAGTTTAGACCACTGTCATCCCTGGGGGGGGTAAATCTACAGCGTACAGTCCGATAAAATTGTTGGCTCTTCAACGGAAAACTCCTTGGGTATAGCTGAAGACACAGCTTTCATCACCAGCAATGATGCTCTGCACAAAATTTTATTCGGTCTGAAAGAGTAGTTGATGTTTGGCCAGTAGTAAGATCACAGACCAGTGCAGTCAAAATGGGCCTTCTGGGAAGCAGTAACCAAAAAACAGCTTGAGGAGGTGATTGTGATCCATGTCCAACTTTTATATGGTGTGAAAGACTGAATTGGGTTTTTTTTTTGCATTAATGCAAACTTGCCTATCTAAACCAGAAACACTGAAATACTGGTTGCCTGTTAAACAGACAGGTGGATAGGGATGGGGATCGAGAACCGGTTCTTTTGACTACTTGTTCCCAGTAGTCCAATTCCTTGGAATTGTTAGTCCGCCTGTCTATTGAACCCGCCTATTGGTTCTTGCGCTTGCATTACAATCAGCTGATTTCAGTTTGCATGTCAAAGGAGGAAAATAGCGATGTAGTCTACGTTACTCTTTAGCATCGGCGTATTATTTTTATTGTGCAAAAGGACAAGATAAATGGTAAAGTGGAAAACTGCATCTCGGACAGAAACAACTGCATTAAGCTGCGAACACAACTTTGGTTCTTTGCAAGCATCTGCATAGACAGTTTTGCTAACGCTAAGCTAGCCAAGAACCCATGGTGAAAGCTGAGTGAATGCCGACCCCAGCAGCCAGACCCTTAACTTCAACAGGCAACAAGCAGGTGAGCAGTCAGGCTGCAGCCTTCCTTTATACCTGTTCACATTTCTAAAGCAGAAACACTGGCGATCGCTTTTTTGTGCTGGTTTTCATCTTTGCTTTGTGCAGTCAGCTTTGTATTCTACTGAGAGAAAGATCTTAGAGATGTGTGTCCACAAAACAGTGTGTTTCAGCTGCTTTACAGAGTAACATGAAAGGAATGTAACGAGCAGTTACTTTTTCCTGGGAGTAATTAAGTAATGTACATTGCTAAAGATAAGAAAAGCGTTCTGTGTAATATCCGTAATAATTGCTTTTTTGAGTAACGACTCCAACGCTGATTACAACAAACTGGGGAAATACCTCAACAAACATGCACGAACGTCTGACCCGCAGCATGCACTTAATTTGCAGGAATGTAATTTCTTTATTGCTGCTTAGCAATGGTGGTGACTCTAAAAACTGAGCCAACGAGAACCCAATGATAATCGATAAGTGATATTGATAATGGAATCTTTGGATAATGGAATTTTTGTTAGAAATTCAACATAAAGCAAAGGCAACCTGAGTAAAGACAACATAAGTTAACGATTACATAAATGAAAGCAAACTTGAGTAGGAACAATTGCAACCAAACTCTTCTTAAAGGTGGAGAGCGGCCTCTGACACCTCTGGTGAAACTGTGGCCCACACGAGGAGCCACACCGAAGGATTCGTTAGCATGAAATGGTCTTTTCAGATCCGACTGTTACACTTAACAATAGGGTTCAAGTCTAGACTGCAGCACTACTTTTATTTATTCCTTTTGAGCATCTCAAAGTGAACTTATTCTGGTTCACTGTCTTGGTGCATAAACAGGCTGCACATGAGCTTTGGCTCAGATTGATGACACGATGTCGTCCTTTGAGATTTGCTGTCAGAGAGCAGAAGTCATGTTTCCTTCAATTCTGGCAAGTCACCCTGGCTTTGAAACAGGACATTATCTCTGCAACATCACACTGCCACCTTCATGCTTGACTTCAGGTATAATGTACTTTTCGAGAATGATGTGTTTGGTTTACACCAGATGTAGCTGGGCCATTTTCTTCCTCTCTTAGTGTGAATATATAGAGTCCTAGAGCCTAAGCAAATGCTGAGGAGCACTTTCTAATTCTTTTCATTTTGCCAGTGTACAACAGGTTAGATTTTTAAGTCATCATTATGCTTCTGAAAATGGTCAATTTGTCATAACTTGATTAAAAACAGCAGTAATTAATATTGGGTGTATCTAGTTATCAGTGTACTTGCTAACAGTTGATAACTCTGGGAAGGAGGAAGAGAAGGGTGGGCCGCTAATCAGAGGATCAGTTTCCCAGTCTGCATGTCAAAGATAAGGTAGTTGCAAAATAGTGAAGCTCAAATGGTCCTTTCCATCAGTGTGCAAGTGTGATATAATGCTCAGTGTGCATAGGATAAAAGTACTCTTTGCATGACAATGGGTGAATGCATTTTGTAGTTTAAATGACTTCAAGTAGTCTTATTAGTTTGGAAGTTTTTTTACTTTATTTTTTGATTTAGTAACTTAGTGGCTGAACACTTTATTCACGTGGGGTCAGCTGATATATAATAATATTACTGCTTCCATACATATAATAATGTGGATGAAATGCTACAGTGGCCCTTAGAGTGAAACATGTTGCAACATTAGGGTGACATACACTGTTTCTATATCAGACATTAATCAGCCTTCGGGTAAATTAGGTCCTGGAAAAGCAATCAGCTCAGGATCAGGGTCAAAACCAAACATTTCTTTTCCCTTTGTTCTGGATTTGTTAGCTTAACGATGCTGGTCAGTGCTGCTTGCAAACAATTATGCTTCAAAGTTCACTAAAGATCAACTCAGGGCAATAAATAAATACATACATTAATTAATGTATGTATCAATCAAACTCAGTGGGAAATAAAACAGGTGTTGGTGACTTTTTAAAGGGACTTGTAAAGTAGCTATACAAGTTACTCCACATGTAAATTTCTACAGTCACGTTCGACTGAGTGGCAGCTCCCAAAACTCTCTGAATCTTCCGAGATGATAGCACAGGCAAGCAAACAGTGAGCTGTGCCCTCTGCACTTTGGGTGGTAGATAAGAGTCATAAGTTTTCCTCTAAGCTGAAACAATGAGAGAAGCACCTCTCAAAGAAGAGCAGTGAGATCTCAAAGCCTAAAATGTTTGATAGATCTGAGCCAGTCGCATAGGCTAAAGGACAGATAAGCTATAAAGCAGTGTTTGAAATCATAGTCTTCAAAGAGATAACTTTACTCCCATGTGCTATCAGTGTCGCACTGAATCTCGTTCTGCCATGGATTTCAAATAGTTGCAAACTCTTTAGAGTTGTGAGAATTGTTGTCAGTTGTTTGTGTGTGGGTCTCTGTGATTGTATTACTACTTTGTATCAACGTGTCCGTGTGAAAATATCTTAGAGCTTACTAGACAAGAGAAAGAAGAAACAGAAAATACTCACAAGTTGGATTTGAACCACATAGATATCGTATCATTGCTGCACATCAGGTATTTTAGTTTTCTCTTGTTGGTACTATCATAGCATCTCAGTAGACTGATGTTTCTGAGATTTCTATACAGTAGAAAGTCTAAAATTCGCTTTTACCAAATGCCCCATAGCTTAGTTTGCACTGCCTTACTTGAAAGAATATTTAACCCGTTTGTGTTTCTGCACTTAGCACCAGTAACAGCAAAGCAAATTTTTAAGTTTGTGACCAGATCTCCTGAACACTGATATATTGTGTCATTATTATCATCACTTAACAGGTAGAGTCATCTCAGAGTCCCTCTAAGTTTATCCTGAGTTTTGTTGTTTATTTAATGACAGAGGTCATCCCTCAGTAAAGCTAATCAAGGATGAGACAGTGGGTGTGAGGAGGAGGTGGGTGCTGACGGAGAGGTTTGGACAGATGGACGGACAGACAGGCTGTGCTCTGTCAGCACAGCCTGACATGATGAGAAGGGACAGACGAATGGAAGGAAAGAAGTGAAGTGGAGAGAGTGAAGATGAAGAAGCAGCCTCTGTTTCCCGTTAGCTCACTACAGAAGTGAAACTGCACACTGAAACACACTAACAGTTCTTTCAGCCCCCACGACCCAACTTCTCCTCTTTCCCCTTGTTCGCGTAATTGATTTTAAATAAAATATATTTGAAGTCATGATGTTAGCCATAAACGATGAGTTTTATTTCCTGTGACACTGTCTTGTGTTTCTGATTTAACATCTTTGAGAAACCTGCTTTTGTGGCGTCTGTAAACAGACAAACGTTTTCTGAGAATCACAAACAATGAAAGTCCAGGTAAAGGTGTTAAATATTCCCGATAGTTTAAATGTGGGCCATCAATGTAGATTTAACGAAAGAAACCTGCGACGAAAAATATAAATGTGAACAGGGTCTCTTTCACACCAAAAAACGAGTCTAATACCAGTAGCAAAGACGACAAATTAAATAATCACTGCTTCAAGGAAAACTCCTATTTGGTGTCCAAATCGCAGAACAAAAATATTACCCGATTTAAAATTTGGTGTCCATCTGCAGAACCACATTCTCCTTTTGGAAAGCCAAAGATTCATCGTACTTTGAAAATATCTGTGTAAAAGCTGATCAATGTGACTGTTGGCAAAACCATCTGATGCTACTGATTCAAGGAGGAAGATGATGTAAAACTGGTTTGGGACTCTACTTTTTAAAGCCTTAATGTTAATGTTTTGGTTGCTGCCATGTTAGCTTTTTTGTTTTGTGATTTTGAACAGGAGGTATTTGGACGAGAGCATCATAGGAAACAGTCTGGCTCAGGGGCATCTACGTTGTTGGATGTCGTCACCGGACAAATAACAGTGCTATTGTTACGAGTGTGGTGGGAGATCGCATAGACTTTGTAGTAGAAGGTTTGCAGGTTAAAGTCTGATTGTGCTGCATTCTCATGCACACCTCTGGCAGGTAATGTCTAGAAAGGTTCAGTGCTGCAGCTCTTTTCAAACAGCCAGAGTCTGAGAATGAGAACTGTAGTTTTTGGTTGGCTTACTCACTTGGTATGTGACTTATCTTATCTTGTTATTTCTTGGCCTTCTTTAACGATAATGCTACGTGTAGGAATAAAAACAAAAACCTTTGTGAATAGGAGAATAAATGCACCTAAACCAAAAGATCAACAGACACCATCCATCCCGCTTTACATGGGACATTCAAATGAATTTGAATAATGCTCTCTTTAATTTGATACATGCAAAACATTTCAAAAAAGGTGGGATTGGGCATGTTTATCGAGGTCACATTACCTCTTATTTTAATACGTTTGTAAGTGTTGTGAAGCTGGGACCAAAATGTAAATAAATGCATTCTGCTTTTTAAACGTTTTACAAAGATTTTTAACTTTTCAGTAAACAGAATTGGTGGTTAGTATTTTTTTTTTTTTTTTTAAATATGTGACTGTTTTTGTCAAAGTTTGGCACACTGCGTAATTGCTCTCTAGTGTCTTTGGTAAAACGAACTGAAATCAGTTGGCGCCTGAGAAGTCAAAGAAAAAACAAACAAATTAAAAAGAAAAGCTAATATAATCTGTCTTTTACATAAATTAGGAAAATTCAGTATTGTGCTAAACTATTAATCGCAATTCAAAACATTAATATTAACTGTCTTGTTTTAAACAGCTGTACTTTGAAAAGATATTGCAGGGACTTATGCAATAAGGATTTTACTGACACCTCTTGTCTTGGTAGAGTTTGGGTGCTGGGGGAGATTGGACAGTCAAACTTCATCATATACTGAGATTAGTGTTTTTTTAATATTCGATCCATAATTTCTGGTGTAATCCCCACATTTCAAATTTTCATTGTTTTGCCTTAATTAAAGCCTGAACACACAATTTATAAAGGAGAGAATGTTGAAATGAGAACCGCATATTTTAATGTGAATAATTTGTTGCACAGCCAAAGTCGGGGGACTCTAACCCCGAGGCTTACCCACCAAGGGAAATAAATAAATAAACTTTTATTCGATTAACTGTCCTATCTGACATCTCTTCAAAACAAGAACCTGAATTAATGTTTGTCACTTAAATAGTGCTGATAGGAAGGCAGCTACATTCCCAGCTAATTAACAGTAATAAAGAATTTCATTACAATGGGGATAGTCAGAATAAACACACACACACATGCTCGTTCAGCTATCTTAGTGAGGACATCAGTCGACATTATGCTTTCCCTAGCTGCTTACCCTAACCATCAAAAATGAATGCCTAAACCTAACCATAACCTAATTGTAACCCTGACACTAAAACCACATTTCGAGCCTCAAAAATTCCTTCAAACTCGTGAGGACCGGCGTGTGTGTCCTCACAAGTGACAGTTGGTCCTCACAAGTATAGCAGAATGCCACTTTCGGTCCTCACAAAGCTGTCTAAACAGGAACACACGCACACACAGATCTTTATTGAAAGACAGAGCTTCACTAGCGTCCTGTGGGCTACAGGGTTCAAGTGGATGCCCCTGAATTAAGAAACATACACATATAGCCTATTGAATTTAATGTTTTAAGAACCTTTATAATGCTAGAATTCACCTAACTTTGTCCAGTCACTGTTAGCAAAACTGGTGATGATATCTGACAGTTCATTGCATTACAGCAACTACAAAAGTACACATTTGATTGTGACAAAGAATAGTAAGTATAAAACAGTGGTTCCCAAAGTGGGGGGCACAGAGCCATTGCAGGGGGGGGCGCGGTATGAATAAAAAAAGAATGCTTGGACACTGCTAGCATAATGGACAGGTTTTTGACGGGGCTCCCACACAAATGCAAAGCAGAAGATGAAGCATGGCTACATATGCTTCCAAACCAAAGACTAGAAAATATGACGAAGCATATCTCGCCTTTGGCTTCACCTGCACAACGGTGGTGCCAAGGTAGGTATCCCCGACAGAATTTGTGAACTGAAAATCAAGAATGTGGGATACTGTTTGTCCATGATTTGGACAGCCCAGCGCGTGCTCCAGACGCGGGGGGAAACAAACACTTCTTATAATGACTAACTATGCCTGAAATTTTGGAGATGTTAGCTCTTTATACACTAAAGTTACAGTGGGATACAAATAATATCAGGCTGATCCTGCCACAATTTGTTCCCCCTGTCCGAATCACGGACAAACAG
>VVHJ01058499.1:0-12577 GCA_015107715.1 Tylochromis polylepis | reverse complement strand
TTTGTACCTGTACATGAGAAAGGCAGTTTTTGAATGGCGATGTATCTGGTTTGGCTAGTTATAGACACACCCTCTACAGTGTGTTCTCACTAGTCCCTTGTTGGCTATCCTTTTTCTGGTGTAAGTATTTGCTAATTACTTACCTGTTTGTGTATACTTTGCGTCTAACGCATTATTTTATCTCCTGTGAAGATACAGATAGATGGCTAGAGAGATAGCTACTTTATTGATCCCACAAGGAAAATTATTGTGTTACAACAGCAGGATATGGAAGAAAAATAGTGCAGTCTACAATAAATAATGCACTAGAGTTCATAGCAAAAGTACCATAGTGAGGGCCTTATACTAAGAGGTAGTAGAAAAACAAAGAAAATAAAAGTAATTAGTTAAAGAAGAATTAAAAATTTATATATATATAAATATATCGAGAGAGAGAGAGAGAGAGAGAGAGTGAGTTTTTTAGTGTTAGTTTGGTACTGATTCGACATATGCCCTCCATACAATGGTATTTTATAAAATGACTAAAACTAACACTGAAACTAATCTAAAACTAAATGTTTTCAAACAATAAAAATGAAAATGAAACAACAAAACCCAGTGAAACTAAACTGGATTAAAAACAACAGTCAAAATGAAGTAAAAAAAACGAACAAACAAAAAACAGAAAATACAAATCTATAATAACTCTGTTTGTTTACTTAAACATTACTATACATAATTCATGCTACGAGCCAGGCAGCCAGTAATGGACTATGTTGACTTTTCATCCCTACATGTCAGACTCAGATGATGAGTTTATCTTCAGTTTTCATTACCTTGTGTGTGTGTGAGTGTATAGTTGGTATTAAGGATGTTATGGGAATTTTCTGGGAAAACACTGGGATGTGCAGGAATAAAATACATCATGTGGTTCTCTGCTGATAATATCTTGATTTCACATCTCCTCTTTGTCTCTGCTACTCGTCATACTTCCTGTTACCATTTACTGGCACATCATCCGTCTGTGTTTGTGTGGTGTGAGGGCATACTTATGTACGTAGTGTTTGTTAGGGCTTGCATTATCTTGAGTCATTGGGATCATGAGAGCCAAAATAAATAAATAAATAAAAGTGCACTATTCTCAAACTCACTGCAAGCTAGATTTTGGCCACTTTTTTATTTTATGCTCCGCACCATCATAGCCACAACTATCTATCAGTGCATCTGTCTTTAAAGAGACTGTCATATAAAAATGAGGCACCAGTGGGAGCGAGAGTCTGCATTCACGTCTGGGGAGTTAATTGTCTGAACTGCACTTCCTCAGAATCAAAAACAACACCAGATAAGTGAAAACACAGGAACAGTTAACTGTTGCAATAGAAAGCATTATCATTCATCTATGCCTGAGGGTGGTGAACTTCTGGCATACAGGTAATGTATGAGATAGAGGGTAGTGTTTTACCTGACCACCACCCCCACCCCCAAGCCTGGAGGATGGCTACTTTAATGGCCTCACTGAAATAGGGGCTAACACAAAGATTAGCTATACACATGTCAAGGATGATTGAAGTTGTAATATACTATTCTGTCCATTAGCGTGGTGTTTTTGCTCTTAACGGAACTAGGGGCGGTGTTTTAGCTTGTCAGTGCCTTCAGCCCTGTTATGTTGCCTGAATGAATTGGTGTTGGGGGATTGGTGGATCTGTGGAGTTAAAAATACACAAGGGGATGATTATGTGTTTAGTTAGGGGGTGAATCTCGTCCATCTTACCTCTGACGTATGGTATTGAAGGAGAAGTGGACAGGATGCTAACAAACACTGCTGAAACATCTTGTGTGTATTGGTTCTCCACCCTTTTCAGTGGTCATCCATTTCCCTTGTGTCAAACTAAGTTAAGATGACTCCCAGGCCATGTTGACCTACAGAGGTGCTCACCCTCAGACACACACACACATTCACAACAGCCACAAATCTCTGGATAAACACAATAAAACAGTCACACCCTCTGTTGTCTTTCTTATCTTATCTTGAATTTTAACCCTAACGTCTTCTTCCAGCACACACTCACACACACACACTTGAAAAGGCCTCAAGGTGGCCCCTGAATCTTTGGCTTCCTCTCATTAACCTCTGGTCGCCATCATTTTCTTATTCCTTTCCCCTCCCCTTTCCATTTATGAACCTCTCTCTTTTTATAACAACAAAGTATTGCCATATGAGGATGACAGCACAGACCTCTTCACACACTGTTGCAATAAATATCAGTGAGATGAGTATCACAGCGTACCTACAATAATCTATTAGTGGCAATTTTCCTAGATGAGAACCATTCGCAGTGTTCTCAGCTTGACTTGTTGCCTATTTAAAATCATCCCTCTGTTAAATGGAATTAAAGGCCTCAGTGCCAGAAGAACTTTTTGGCATGGCTTCGGAGTGAAGTTGAACGAGACATTTTGTGTCATTTTCCACTGCTCTGACTGCATAATGGCCAATGCCAGCCCTGCCCTCAGCCTGTTATAGCTGATGTATCACACCTTGGGGTGCGTCGGTGAATATATGAACTACCGAGCACAGATGGTTCGACGCTTGGCCGCCTTGAGTAAATAGGTAGCACAGGTCTTGGGAGGTGATTTTCGTATTGCCCGTGAGTCCAAATTTATGACAAACAAAACAGAAGGTATTATCATGTATCACAACCCTCTAGGTAGCTAGAGGCCAATAATGAATTGTGTGGCATGACTGGTGACACATTTAGCCCTCTGTCTACTCATATGGAGATGGCTTCATCACTCAGTACCAGTTTGAAAAGTAGTGGGAATGACTGATTGCATTGCTTCTCTGGATCAGTGCACATCTGGCAACTTGTACACTTGTGGGTTGTTTGTAGCCTTTGACTGAATATTTCAAATGTCTAGAGTTGGATAAGGAGATGGATAGTGCTGAAATTTAAGTAAAAATCTTCTGATCTGGGGATAGAGGACTATTTCTTGGTCTGGTCCTTGTATTTTTCTTCTGGCTTATGAGGGCATAGTATAATAAATATAGTGATTTTCACACATGCATTGCAGCCATTAACCTTTCTCGCCATTACCTGTTGAGGACAGAATCATCCAAATCAATTAGAGATGGACAAATTGGACATTAAACAGTTCAGCTCCTTATTACAAAGTCCATTTGATGTCTGAACAATTTGGAGAGCTACAGAGCAAGTGAGTGTCATGACTTCAGCCTCTTGCACAGGCAGCACCCTTACTTGAATCACTCAGTCCCAGCTACTGTGTTGCAAAAATATTTGTAAGAATGCATCAGACACCGAATAGCTCTTGTTGAGTGAGAAAGGATAAATGTCCAACCCAGATCCTCTAGACAATGTCCAGAGAATCAGGTATAATTAAACAGTTTATTTGTTGCTTGATATATACATATGTTCAGTATGTATGTTCTACTTGTCCTTACAGCTGATCCTGAGCAAGACTATTTCCCTTGGCAGCTATTGACAGCTGTTTTCAATGGGTATTTCCAAGGAAAGTCTATGAAACACTGAAAAATAGCCAAGGGCGCCCACCACACAAAAGCATAATGAAACATGGTGTCTGGTATTCTGAGACAGTTTCTTATATTTGCTTGCATTTCCAGTCAGCCAAGCTAGACAGGAGTATAAGGCTATCTAGTGGAATGTAATGATCTCTACACCTCCGTAGAACAAAGACTTTTATCTCTTTGTGCCTTCTGCCATTTCCTTTACCCCCAGGCTCCTTGGACACGAAGACGAAAGGAGCATAAATCACTGCCTCAGCATCTCTTCTCCTTTTTCTTTCTTTCTTTCCTTCCTTCCTTCTTACGGTAGCGTCACATATATTCTGGTGCTACAGGGAGAATGTGTCTTGTGCAATAGCAAGAAATCTCTTAATTCGCTTTCTTTATATTGCCCCTCCGTTCTTTTTTTCCTGCATGGCAAAACAGTGCTATTTTTTATATTTATTCCAAGCGTGTCCTCTCACTGTCTTTGATACATCTGTCTTTTTTGTTTCAGTTTTCTTCCTGCTTCGCCTCCTGTTTCATGCTTTGCGTACTCCCTTCCTCAGAGTAATGGTTTAATTGGAGCTTTTTAATAGTGATTGTGGTGGATGGAGAAGGTGATGGTGGTAGCTGTTGGGGCTGAACTGTGTAGGCTCCCCTGCTGCTGAGTTGTCTGTTGAAGTGTGCCGAGCTAGACATAAATCAGCACTGTGTGTTTGTTTGGAAGACCAGCAATTAGGACCCCACTGCATTATAGAGAAGAAGGACCATATCAGCTGCAGTTCCTTTACATTGTATGTGGAGTGATGGGCAGATGTGCAGACAGAAAAGGGGAGAAAAAATATAAAGAGAGATGGCAAATGATGGGACGTGAGTGCAGGGAATAAATGAAAAGGAGGAGCTGGAGGCAGAAGACTTTCAAAACAGAAACGAAGATGTGCAATCCTCATTAACAATAAATAAACTTTATTTTTTTTATTTAAGCATGAGAGGCATACAAACAGGGATCTACTGAATGAAGACTACCACAGGACTCCATGAACACTCAATAACTGAAAGAAAAAAAACATTTTTCATCTTACACTGCGATAGCATCGCTACAACAAAGCACCTGTTTTGTCTAAACATTCAAGTAAGAAAAAAATAACATTGCTTTGCTGGCTCAGTCACAAAAACAGCTGTTCCAAATTTGATTCTTGTCTTTCTTTCTAGAACAAAATGTCATGACTGTGCATGACTGGTTGAGGTTGAGGTCACAACCACAGTGTGATGTCATTGCCATTTGGCATCATTTACAGTAGAGATACCTCTGTATTTTGTGGACTTACTCATAATGACCACTGCATGACATAGAGGCACTGGTTAAACTAATAAGCTAGTCAGATAAATAAATGTCCTGTACCGGACTTTGCTTCAACCGCAGTAATTTCATCCATACCCTTCTATCTGTTTAATTTTCCTCTGTAATACTGAAAGTTGTAATGAGTGACAGAACTGTAAGCTTCACAAGTCATTTCTAAGAGATATAGTGCCACCACTTGTGCGCAGTATAGAAGTGATTACTGGCCACATTTTGTTTCATCCTCTCTCCATCACACTCTGTCTCACCGTCTCGCTTTTCATTCTACATCCATTAGCATGTTCATTACTGTGTAATGATAGCAGCGCCACAGTGATTGGCATGACCCCTATCAAATGAACTTCTCCGTATTACATTTAAAGTGGCTGACCAGAGGTAATGACTGTAAGGATGAGGCCATGTAGTATACATAAGTTTTGTTGCATGACACTCGAGAAACTATGTTCTGTTCCATTGGAATATCAATATTCTTCATTAAAAATACAGAAATCTTAGTATTTATGGACTGTGAAGAGTGATCCTTGAGCTCCTGTTCTCTACTCACAAAGGTTAAAAGAATAAGATACTGTAGGGAAAGTGCAGTGCTTTTGAAGACAAAATAATTCACACAGCAGACACAAGTGTATGATATTTATAGAATTTAATCAAACAGAAGTACTGCGTTTAATGGAATAGAAGCTATTTGCTTAAAATTTGAGCTGAGATTTGCAGTAGAGTTGGTAAACAGACATCACAGTTGGCTTACAGTTCAGATTTTATTTTCTTCATACTTCACTACATCAGTGAACAGCATTTAACACAGAGTAAGCATGGATTTCATGCTTTCATGCAGTAAGATTACACACAGAAAATGGAAACATGCCAGAACACGCAGACTTTCAAGAATTTCCCAACTTTGGGGTAAATAAAGTATATCTTATCTTATGTGTTACCTCTTGTTGGGAGTGTCTCTGGAGTAACCTCTGGAAATGTTGCAACTGTTACAGACTTCTAGGTAGTAAGTAGCTCCTTTTGCTAAGGAGGTATTTTTCTTTACTTAGACCATTTATCACTGTGCAACACATTTAGAATTGTAACAAGACTGTGTTTCATTTGCTCCATTACCTTATGGTTGAGTGTTCGTACTGGCTGCCTTATTTGTAGGAGGTACTACCAATTTCTGCAGTTATCTTTCTTGAAATAGCTTTTAATGTGTTTGCACTTTATTATAAGAATTGCTTAAGATGAGATGAGATATTAATTAACTTTTGAAACAAAAGAAGAAAAAAATTAACCTAAACCATGTCTTTTTTAAAATTAATTATTAAAACAATTCTTGTTAAAGTGGAGAGACCTTTTACAAAATCCACCATGACAGTGAACTATCACACTTAGTGATTTGTCTTAAGACGATCTGAGTCTTGATCTGACCTTTTATTTTGTGATTTTTGTGGAACGTCTGGTTTTGGCAAAGTGATTTTTTACTCACTCAGTGCTTATACAAGTATTCATGTTTCAGCCTTGACTCTGTCCATGTGGGTACGTTTGTTATGTCTGCATGTGGGTTTCGAGTCATGACTCACTGACCTTTATCATTTTTCTGGCATTGGTCAGTACAGAAAAACTAAAATTTATTTCCTCAACAAAAATCCCCCCGGAGCTCCCCTGTGGGTTATTGCTAAAGTTGACCAGCACCCTCAGTATGTCATCACAGTGATCACGCATTCACGTCCTATTAATAATACTGCAGTCATATTCTAATGAATAGTATGTAACCGAGGTTGCTGCAAGTGCAAGGGTGGCCTCAGTCTAAAGTTGGAAGTTGGGTAGGATTAGGCAATTTTTACTTGGCTTCACAATAAAGAGGAAATTTGTGCTACGCACACTAACATTGGACATTTCCTTCTTTCCTTATCCATACACACTTGCATCATGACATGCACACTGCAGAACACAAGTGCTCTTTCATTCTCATCCGTGAACTCCCGTTTCAAACTCCTGACTGGGTTCTGAGATCCAGATTTGATTTTTCTCCTGAAAGAGCTACTTTGTCTGACAATGTTTGCCTATTAAGTAGAGCGCATACAGTATTGTGACTGTGTTTAAACCTGGACATATGATACTGCAGTAAGTTCTCCCATATTGGATTACTAACGCTAACCTTCTTAACTGTTCAGATTGATGCTGTTCAAGCTGTCACTCCTGACTTGTAAACACCGTAAAAAGACTTTACATTAACAGCGAAAACTCTGGGGTGTGATCATCTAGATTATTAACACTGATCAGACAAAAAATATCAAACACTATCATGGTGCCTTTGTCCAACTAAAACATAAAGTTTGACATTTAGTAGGTTACATCTTTTAATCAGCTAAAAAGCCTGAAACTCCAGTTTATCACATGTTAAAGTGCATGGAGTCAGGCATGAATAACAAGTGGAAAGCAAGGAGAGCCATAACAAGCCTGTGCATAAATCTGTGAGGCAGACCTGAAGTAAAGATGTAATGGTGCCAAAGATAACGCTCTGTTCAATCATGGCTGAATTTCTGCCCCACTGGTAAGAAAAAACAAAGTGATTGCCAAGACTTTGATAAGATTTGTGAATTTCTTTGTTTTAAAAACAAATAAATATTTAGAAATTTAGATCTAGCCCTCTTGAGGATTGAAATTGACCTGGAACGAGCTTGAATTGTATTAATGTAGAGTTGACCTGCAAAGGAGGATGCAATGCTAATTGATGTTAACTTAATTTAGTCTCACTCCCATTGGCCCCACACAACAGAGGCTTGCGATGGCTGGTCATGTTTTTTTCTTTCCCCAGAAGTAAACATCTGCTAAGGCCTCTGTGACTCATAGCACACCATCTGTCCTTTTTTGTCTGTGTCTCTTACTCTCTCTGGCCCTGTTATCTCCTTCCATCGTCTGCAATCATGTGAGTGACAGCTTTTAGTCAAGAAGTGACTGAAAGATGATGCGACTTCTTTCATGAACACATAAAGATACAGTAAATACAAATAAATGACAAAAAGTGACCGTCTCAGCACTATAATGTGCACTCTTAGTAGGAACAGTTATCGTGTATATGACCTCGGTCTGGGTTATGCCCTTGCGAGAGGACCATGTATCTTGAATGCAACAGTGCAAGGACAAAGGCCTCTTCTCTGAGTGAAACCGGAGCTCTCCAAGGAAGCATCTGGCAACCTGGACACTGGATGAGTCGGGCTGATGATCTGGAGATGAAAAATGCCAATAATGCAAGCCTTCTTCAGCTCCCTTGGCAGTAGTGAGCAAATTTGATACATACCTTCCTCTGTGTTTCTCTCTGCCTCTCTTTTTGGCACTGTCACTCTCCCTTTACCTGCCACTCTGTCTTCCCAACCTTCATTTGTTCATCACCCTCACCACAGGCTGGAAAAAGGGGGAGATGGGCCGACAGAGACACGATACGCTGTTTGTCAGCCAAGAGCGGATGTGCCAGGCAGAGCTCCGCTGTCAGACAAGGTGTCAAACAAAGAGTCATTTGGTCCAAGAGCTGCAAGACAAGTTGTTGGTCTGTCCACCCTTTGAGGTACCCCCCCCCCCGTGATGGTGCTTCCCAGTGCACTCTCTCATACGTCCCACTCCCAATCTTTTGATGACAAAAGTTGCCGGAATACAAAAGAATCATAGCTATAAGGTGACATAGGTGACTCCTAATAAATTGCCTCCTAGTGTATTTCCCTTCCCCCATCAGAGTTAAAAGTCAAAAGAGCCACTGTGTCTGTGTGGGTGTGTGTATGCTAAAGATGAAGCAGAGGGGGCACACAGGGCAAACAAAACTAGATTTCCTCTAGGACCCAATCTCATCATCTTTTGTTGCCACTGTCAGGCAGATGGTGCCGCCTGGTTCCTCATTTAACAGACACACATGTGCCCTAACAGGCATACAAGTATACACACTCTCGTCTGCTCAGTAAAAGACCATATATCATTTCATTACCCGTCGTCGGTTTTGTACAATAACATCCGCTGGGGTAATAACCACATGCTCTTCCAGAACATTTTATCAACCCGTAATACTAGAAAACGTTGCCAGGTCTCGTCTTTTCTTGTAAAACTATCCCTGCATTTCCTCTTCAACACCACTGCTGCCCTTCACTCAAACAACACCTGATACTTTTGATTAAATCAGAATCAACTTCATACAAGCCAGTGATACCCGTGGTGAAAAGTGGCAATGCATTTTTCTAAAGTCAGACCATAATGGGAAATATGTAAAGAAAATGGCAAGAAATGGAACGTAAATGAAAAATCCACACTCAGCTCGTAGCAGTTCTTCATTTATTTCTATTTATTTCCATTTATTTAGTAGTTTTTCCTTATGGGTATGAGTAAAATAGCTTTTAAGGCCTGTTTTAGTCTATAATAACTCCCATAGGGGAAAAACAGCTTTTTAAAATCTCTTAATAGGTCAGCATGTTTACAAGTTGGTCATTTGGTTGTAGCTGTAGTTGGTGTACACCATTTGGTTTTGAGCCTGTAGTGTGAAATAGATTTAAAATATCTTCACAGAAAAGGCTAAAAAAAAAAAATAAAAAGAACCTCTAAGTGAAGTGAATTCACGAGATTATATAGTTGCAAATAGGCAAAATAAAAATGTGTCTTTGGTGTTATAACTCTTTTTACTCTGTTAAAATGTTACAGTGAGCTCTCCACAAGCCACATCAACATTTCCAACTGAAGGCCGAAACATGCTTTTGCAACCTTATAAGAAGAATCAAACTTGTGGACTGTGGCTTGAATGCCAGTTTGAGGTTAGCTTTGTGGTTTTGAGAGTATTTTGTCAGAGCATATTTATGACCAAAAATTAATGACATTTCCAGCACTGGCTACATGTCACATTTAGTGCTTATCAGTGAGTGTTAGCATGCCAAACTAGGAATGTCATTAGTTGGGAGTCAGATTACTCTTTCAGGATACATGTCACTCGACACAGTCTATTAATACATTAAGAATGTGTATAAATCTTTATAAAGTAATTTTTATCTTTATTTATTTTTTGCATAATATGAGAGGTAAGGCAGGATTTTGGTGTGCTTTTGATGGCATCTTTACATCTCTGTGCATCTAAGTCTGAGTGAGCACAGCATGTGCCTGTCCATGAAAGTGCAGATCACTGTACACTCACGTTGGTCTAATCCTCTATTACTTTCACACCCCATGTTTTGCAGTAGACTCCCGTTTTCCACCCCACACCGGCTCTGATAACAGAACTGTCACACAAGGAAGCAAATCTTCATCACTGTGACAAAGGAACAGTTGTGACACATCAACACTATACCAGGTCATCGTGTCATAACTGTTTACAGATCCACCCATGCACAGCTGCCTCCTTAGTTTCCTGTCATCACTGTCCCTGGCCATTCAGCGACAAAACAATAGTAGCATTGGTGGCTTCCTACTACCTGATTATAAACATCCTTTTCAGATGCTGTCTATTAAATTTACAGTTGTGCTTGCTTCATCAAGCAGAACTGTAAAATTGAAATATAGCAAGAAGGATAGCTCTGCTTTGAATAAGTTCAGTTAAAATTGTAGTCATACTAATAACATGTCCCAAATTCTTTTTCTTCTTTCGGGTTGGTCTCTTCAGGAGTCAGCATGACAGATCCTCTGCCTACATCTCACCCTAGGATCCTCGTCTGTTACACCAACCTTCACTACATCCACGAATATTCTCTGTGTTCTTCACTTTTCCCCTGCCTGTTAGTTCTATATTCAGCATCCAATGTCCAAACCATCTCAGCCTGGCCTCTCTAACGTGGGCTCCAAACTGCTCAACCTGAGCTGTTCCTCTGATGTACGCATTTTTAATGTTGCTTTTTTCGCCATAAAACTATAACATCCTAAACTCTGCCACCTCCAGCTCAATTTCCTGTCTTATTGCCAGTGTCCGCAGCTCAAAAGCATGACCCAAATATAAAAAAAATATGTAAATTTTCTAAAACCAGCATTGCAACATCACACACTTATTTTACGGACTATAGCTTTAAAGCTATATTGAGTTCAACATTTTGATCTATCTTGTCTGAGTGCCACAAACAGTGTTAGCACCCAAAATGGCAACAGAGTCTTGAGGTGGGGCACTTTTATGCACCCCACATTGGGGAGTGCCGGAAAGATGTATACTCTGAGTTTCAGCTTGGCGCATACTGTAATTGTAGCATAATTCTTGACTTCAAGATACATAAAGGTGCATCTTGTTTGTTAGTCATAATGGAAAATGATAAACACACTACTGTTCCTTGAGTTGACATTTGAATATCAGAAACACATACATACCCTAAGTACCTTTGTATAGTTTCCTAAACCTACAAAATCCCAAAATATTCACTATGGGTTGTCAAGTGGAGAGCATTTCTTTTTTTCTTTTCTTTGAAAACCGAAAGGAAAATCATCCCTCTGATAGTCTCCTTTTTTCCCACAGATGAGAGCCAGGCAGCCACCATGTCCAGTGTGAAGGCCGTTTTCCGCATGAAAATGGTGGTGCAAATGAAGCTTCTAAACATGGTGGTGAAAAGTAGGACTGGGTGATGTATCAAGCTTTTAAGAAATATTGATATATTTTCACACAAGACATAAGATTTTATTGTTTATATCTATATAGTCTATGTTGTGTTACAGTTATAATTGTAGACCCTCACTTTTCTCCAGAATGGAGACAGAATGGTGCAAAAGTTTCGGACATGTTTTTTCCATGCAACAACATAGTGGGATTGTTTAGTTTGCTAGGTGCTGAAACATACAAAGATACAAACGTACATACACTCCAAAGGCCAGTTCTTCAGGAAAAAAATGAAAAATAAAGGCAAATTATTCATTGCTGAAATATATTCAATATTTCCATGTCACATGGAAGGTTATAAAAAGACCCCAAGGCAGGAGTTTAGGCAGGCAATTACAATTCCCTTGAAGTTACTCAACATGGCTGAATCTGTGTATCCAGTAGAAAATGCCTACAACTACATATATACACTGCTCAAAAAATAAAGGGAACACAAAAACAAGACATCCCAGATCTGAATGAATGAAATATTCTTATTAAATACTTTCTCTTTACAAAGTTGAATGTGCTGCCAACAAAATCACACAAAAATTATCAATGGAAATCAAATGTAGCAACCCATGGAGGTCTGGATTTGGAGTCACACTCAAAATTAAAGTGGAAAAACACACTACAGGCTGATCCAACTTTGATGTAATGTCCTTAAAACAAGTCAGAATGAAGCTCAGTAGTGTGTGTGGCCTCCACGTGCCTGTATGACCTCCCTACAACACCTGGGCATGCTCCTGATGAGGTGGCGGATGGTCTCCTGAGGGATCTCCTCCCAGACCTGGACTAAAGCATCCGCCAACTCCTGGAAAGTCTGAGGTGCAACTGCAGTTGGTGGATGGAGCGAGACATGATGTCCCAATTGATGTCCCAATTGGATTCAGGTCTGGGGAACAGGCGGGCCAGTCCATAGCATCAATGCCTTCGTCTTGCAGGAACTGCTGACACACTCCAGCCACATGAGGTCTAGCATGGTCTTGCATTAGGAGGAACCCAGGGCCAACCGCACCAGCATATGGTCTCACAAGGGGTCTGAGGATTTCATCTGGGTACCTAATGGCAGTCAGGCTACCTCTGGCGAGCACATGGAGGGCTGTGCGGCCCCCCAAAGAAATGCCACCCCACACCATTACTGACCCACTGCCAA
>VVHJ01058490.1:0-10297 GCA_015107715.1 Tylochromis polylepis | reverse complement strand
AAAGGGAAAGTTTTTTTTGCCTTTGCCATCAGAACATCATGACTGTGTGACTACCTGACAGAAAATGACAATGAATCCACATTTTTGCACAGATTTGGCCTTTTAAAGGCATGTGGTCCTAAACTTTTGATCAGCTGTAAAACAGCCTGTTTCAGTTTAAGCGTTGTTTTCAATAAATTGCATGCTCAAAAAAAATGTTTTGTCTCACTCACATTTCTTCTTGTTGCATGCTGAAGCTCTACTTGGAACCTTGTTAAGATCCAACCATGCAAAATATGATTTTTTGCCATTTTTAAAGTGGTCTTAAACTTTTGATCGGGACTGTATAATAAAAACATGTGCAGCACATATACAATGGTGAAGTAGTCATTATTATATAATATCAGAACAGATATTAGATAACTATGTGAAAAGAAAACATGCAGTGCTTGTAAAAGTTGGTGAGTTTTGGTTGGTACACTCGAGGAATGTGGAGGATGACAGTTATGTTTTATCTCTGACGAGAAGAGGAACAGAGCAGAAATAAACAGCGCTAAACAATCACAGAGAACATCTGCTCTCTGTCACCAGCACACTGCAGCGATGCAAACGAGTCGCTCTCTCTCCTCCTGCAGATGTTGTCTGACAGCAAACCCACTTTTTCTGTCTCATACAGGAAAGATGGATCATCCAAAAGCACACAGAGGAGAGGTCAACCTCTGAATTAGAATATGAGACACGAGGCATAGCACATCTGGCATGGTAGCAACAAACAATGCTTTTACAGTATGAGCAGGGACACAAACAAACATTGACATGCAGAAATGGTACATTTTAATTTGTGGTAACAACCCCCAGCAAGCGGCTTGTGAAGTTGCTGTCATGACCAAAAGGCTTTTCAGAACCACAACCCAAAGCAAAGCCTTCTAAACTCTGCAGAGCAGTCACTGATAGCGATGTCACGCCACTGTTTTCTGCAGCATTAGTGGAGATGTTAAGAGGAAAGACATTAAAAAAATGTAGATAAGTAAACTATGACTGGCTGTTCATATAAGTCGCCCAGTGAGATAAAACCTACATCCTAAATTCCTACATCCAAACCGATTGCTGCGGATAATGTTTGAAGTGATACATACATAATCTTACATTAATTCTCGAGACCTTACTAAAACAGAATATGCAGTTTGAATGTATTAATCCTACTTTGTACAGCTTAAAAGTCTGTGGGGAAAGGGGAAAAAATGCCACAGGAGGAGAAAGGAGGCATTTAAGGTTACAAATCTTTCCCTGTGGCAGGTGTTTTCCATCTTCAAACAACAGAAACCTATTAACCTTTGAAACTCAGCCACACTTGGAGTGTAAATCTTGTTGATTCTTGGGAATAAATGTTTTAGTTCTGTTATAATGGCTGTATTGGCTGTGTAAATCTTGTTACTCTGTAGAGACAAAACCAGCAGGTAAATCACCTCAACACATGGGACTTTTTCCTTTTTCGAGCATCAGCTCCACTGATAGCACATATAGAGCGTCTACTCTGGAAAACATTTTCTTTGATTTTGATTGGTCGGCTTTTTGAATATGTGGTTTGTACAATGTTATTTAAAAGCTCTAGTGACACAGGATGGCCCATGGTGTTTGCGTACTGACAACTTTAATATAAACAGACTGATCAGCTTTTCCTGGACACGCACAGCTGGGTCTGTCACATTAAACGTGAATGTGTCCAATTCAAACAAATCAATATATATATTTAATCAGGTTACAAAAGCTGCAACAGTAACTCAACATTTTAAATAATTTAGTTGCAGGTGGTCTGGAGCTGCGTTGCTGCTTCAGGATCGGGACTACTTGCTGTAATTGATGGAACCATGAATGAAAGTATACTTCAGTTATGGAGCAAGGCAACGATCTGAAACCCACCAGCAAGTCCAGCTCTGAATGGCTTAAAATAACAAACCCAAAATGAAGGTTTTGGAGTGGTCTCGTCAAAATCTGGACTTTAATCACATTGAGATACTTTGGCATGACCTTAAACAGGACGTTCTTGCTCAAAAATCCTCCAATGTGGCTGAATTTAAACAATTCTGCAAAGAAGAGTGGCCCAATATTCCTCCACAGCAAAGTGAAAGACTCACTGCCAGTTTTCACAAACTATTTATTGCAGTTTTTGCTGCCAAGTATGGCACAACCTGTTGTTTTGTTTAGGGAGCATTTATTTTTTCACACAGAACCAGATAGATTTGGATAACCTTTCCCCCCATAATTCATTTAAATACTGCATTTTGTATTTACTTGTGTTATTTTTGTCTAATATTAAAATGTGTTTCATGATCTGAAACATGTAAGTGTGACAAATATGCCAGAAACCAAGAAAAAACTAAATACGAAATAAAGCAAATGCTTTTAACAGAGCTGTAGTTTGGGCTTAATCAGGTGACCCTGACCCATCCTAAGTTATGCTGTGATAAATTCAGGCTTCTGTGGGACTATTTTACATTCATTAAGATTCACAACACAGTTATATTCTTTACAACAGTTGGTGTTGGCAGTGCACCTCCACTGTAGCCAAGAACAGAAGCCCTTGGTTTTAAGTAATGTATCTATCATAGTTTAAAAAACCCTCATGAGCATAAAAACAACAAATGTGACGTAAAAAGCTAAGCCTGATATTCATAAATGCACTCCTCTGAAAATCTTCTCTTGCCTCCAGAGATGATAAGTGCTGATGGAGCACATGGTGTGACCCTTTTGATTCTATGACCTGACTTTAGGTCTTCAAATGTTAGCTGCACTTGAAAGCTGGCAGTTTCTGCAACACTAGAGGATTAACTGTGAAAAACCACAAAGTGTCGACCAAATGTTGGCAGATGAGGTGTCAGTCCTCAGATAGACAGCTATAATCCCATGTTTGTGCTATTACTGCTATTAAAACATCTAGTATCTGACAATAGAGAGTCACAGATTACGCTGGGCAGCAATTCATGACTACCCAATTATGTGGGGGCAAAATTCCCTATCAAATCAAATTATGTGATGAATATATGTAAAGTTCAATTTTAATTGAAGTGCTTATAAGGCACAAAATCTGCTGAATAAGAAATTAAATGACAAATCACACTGATTTCAAAAATTGCTGATCTGCTGGGATTTTCCTGCATAATCATCTCCCCGGTTTACAGAGAACAGTCCAAAAAAGTTTCAGTTTAGTTTTTATTTGTGTCGACATCCAGAGCCTCAATAAACACGTCCATCAATGAATCACCGTGCAGGTTGTAATAAAAGTTTTAGCAAACTAACAAATACTAAAATTAAGGATATTTCTTCTATATTTTTATTTTATTTTATTTAGTTTTCCAACTTCAGCGAATGGTTTCAGTTTTATTTTTATTTTTTGCAATGTCTAGTTTTTACTTTAGTTATTTAAAATGTTTTTTAACATCTAGTTTTATTTTTTGTTTAGTTTTAGTTAACCATAATAACCTTGAAAACTGGAAAACAGAAGACTGGAAGAATCTTGGTCTGATTAGTTTCAGTTTCTTCCGCGATAGATGGCAGGCTCAGAATCCTGCCTTGTATCAACAGTTTAGGTTCATTGTAGTTGGTGCAATTCTGACATTTTTGCTTTGGGCCCCTTAGTACCAGTTAAGCATCATTTAAATGCCACAGCCTACTTGAGTGTTGTTGCTGAACATATCCGTCACTTCTTGACTCAGTGTGCTCATCTTATGGCTGCTTCCAGCAGGTTAAAGAAGAATTGAAGTAAAATAGAGTCCATCTGAGTAGGTAATATGGAAAAGGGCATAAAAGGTGTAGCTATATACTGACTGCAGTCTGATGGATGGTTTGTGTGAGATGTGGCTGGCGTTTCCATGCGGTGTCATACTGGGATCATGTACAGTTAATCATATTGACAAATCTTCAACTGGATACATAAAAGTAAAAAATAAATATACATAAGAATGAAACAAATAAATACATTTTCTACACTGACAGTGTGTAAGTCAGTGTGTGAGGGGAATTTGAAAAAAAAAATCCAAAAGTCTAAAATGTTAATCTGACATTGCTAAAACCCGCCTGGCTTGTATTCTGAGCCAACAGCTTGCACTTTGAGCTCATTGTCTAATTTTCTATCCAAAACATAAACATGAGGCAAAGCCAAAGCCTAAAAATGTGCAGCTGCCAGAGTGAGTGCTGGAAGCTGCTGTGTGTTTGTTGGGTTGCATGTGTGTGTGTGTGTGTTTTTAACAGTTTGGCAGCTAGATTAGATCCCATATGGGCCACACTGGTTTTAGTTTAATTTGATTAATTTGCTTCAGCACTGAGGATTTCACTAAGCATTTATTCTCCTCAACAGTTTGAACAATTCTAATCAATAACTGATGAATTTTTGCTAATTGCGGGTGCTGTTAACTGTACACTGGTGCCTCTCTCTCCCTGCCTCTCTGATGGGGTCTTGTTTTTTGCTCGAAGGCACATCAATAGAGTTCTGTTCAACCAGTGAATTGGATTGACTCAATAAAAAGGATTGCCTGTAGGGGCAGAGAGCACAAATCAGACCACAGGGACACTTGTTGTTCACACACACACACAGAGTACAGTAGACATCCATCTGAGGGTGTGTTTGCTCGGGTATGTGTGCTGGACTGTCTATGTGGGAGTGCTTGTTGTGCTTCAGTGCATTTGTTTATGGAAACCTGTCAGCACACAGATTCATCACAATTCTGAGTTCCTGCTTTCAAACATCTCCCCCTGCATGTGTGTGATCCATGCTGGTACTCACACATTCATTTTTCACCTCCAACAACACTGATGCTTTAGGGTGGATGGTGCACGTTGGAGGGGCACCGCTTCTCACACTGACCGATGCTCCGCCTTCAACACTTCAGTCAGGACCACAGCCTAAAGCAGACAACAGATAGAAGCAATGTGATAACAAGTTCTAATTCTGGAGTATTTTTGACATTTTTGACACAACAGCATCAAACTGAGGGACTGAGAAATGAAACCAAAGCAGAAGTGACAAAGACTGCAGTTTCTCTTATTACCCCTTCAAACTCTAAAAGCATGTTAATTCCCACTGACTGCCATGTTAAAAACCCAACTTCAGAGAAGAAGTAAAATGTTTACAGTCAGGCACCAAAGTTATTTTAGTCTACAGCCAGTCATTCGCTTTTCAACAAATAATAGAGGCTGGTTCTTTTTCATAACCTACCCATTTGTGTTACATATGGAGTTAGAGTTGTGCATTATACTCCCAAGTACACCCTACCCTCACGACTCGTGTTTGCCAGACAGTTGTGAACTGGTTTCTAGGCCTGTGAGACCAGGGTTTATTCACTTGACCCTCACTGTCACCACGATTGTCACATGTCCAAAATGGAGGACAAGTTAATGTCATGTGGTCAGCGGTCACGTGTCTACAAAAGCTCAATACAGTGTATACTTAATGAGCTAACTAGCATTAGCTCCTTTTTCTCCAATGGCAGCCGGCTGTATTTAAGACCAGCGTTCCAGCCTTTGCCAGATTGTCTGCTAACCCACGTTATTTCTTGGTCTCATAACTCTCACATCGCTCATAGCTCTAGTACATACCTCTGTGTTCTTGTCTTCTCAGTTGCTTCCTGGACAACCTTTCAACCTCACAATAGCCTCACTCCCCTGGACGCTGATCTCTGTTTGCTCCTCAACAGCTGGTAACCTCTCAGTCTGTTTTCTCCAGTCTCATCTGCCTGCCTCCCTGCCTTCACTGTTTGGAATCATGGATCTCTACTCCACTGGACTCACCCAGGACTCGTTTCCTCGCTTCTCCCCTCCTGCATTACTCCACTTGCAAACAAGTCAGACTGTTCAGACTGCCATTGTGGATTTAATCTCTCATTCCTCCAAGACCCTCCTGACTCTGCTCTCCCTCTGTTTCAGTGCCTCTCCACCATCGACTCTCGCACCACTGTTTCCCTTGCCAAGCTCCGCCAGCCATGGTTCATGTTCCTGTCCCCTCTAGTGTGAAATACCATAGTCCATGCTCATAGCATTTTGCTACCATAGTTCATGTTTATAGCTTTTAGCTCCTAGTCGGAGGACTCATAGTTCATATTCATGCATTCTAGCCTTGTTCTTAGTTTTAGCTTTTGCCTCCTTTGTATTCACCATGTTCATGTAAATAAAGTTTTCTGTTCACCTCACTCTGAGCCTCCACTTGAATCTGCTCCTGGGTCCACTTCTTGTTTCTGGCTGCTGAGCCGTGACAAACTCATTATTATCAGACTGTCCTAAAAACTCCCTGAAAAGCCTTCAGTTAATCCAAAATGCTGCAGCAAGATTATTGACAGGGACTAGAAAGAGAGAGCATATTTCTCCTATATTGATTTCTCTTCACTGGCAAAAAAGAAGTGGCACTGGTATTTTATGGCCAGTCACAACCAACAGAGTGCCATATTTTGTGAAGATGATCAGATGATAATATTAGAAAGCTATTCTCACATACAGTACTGCTTTGACTACAGTTCAGTCAACGTAGGGCTGTGTGTGACAGGAAGAGCGCGGTACACTACTTAAGTATTAAATCCTAGGTGTCATGGTTCTGGGTATTTGACCCAGCATTTTGAGTTTATGGTGTTTTGTGATTTCTTTGTGTTGTACTGTTTTAGTTTTCTATTATTTAGTATTGAGTTTAGTCCTGGTTTTGCTTCTATGTTTAGTCATATTTCTGTTTCCATGTTTTCTTGTCGATGTGTCTCGTCTCCCTTTTCTGTTTACATGTTTCCCTCCTTGTGTCTCATTCCATGTCTCCCCTGTCTGTCATGTGTGTTCATGGATGTTCTCCCCAGCCTATCATGTCCCTCTCCCTTTCTTTCTGTGTCCCTTGCTTCTTCTCTCTCTTTCTCGCTCTCTCTTTGTCCCTCTTCCTTCCATCTCTCTCACTCCCTTGTTCTCCGTGTCCAGTCATTGTTTTCGTCTCCTGTTTCTGCTTCTATGTTCCCATGTCTGTTTCTCCCCCGGTCCCAGTGTCAAGTCCGTGTGTCTTAGTCTGCATGTTTCCTGTTTGTGTCCTGTGTTCAGTGTGTTCAGTTTTGTTTCCTCCTGTGTCACTATGTTTATTCGCTCCACCTGTGTTCCCAGTGTGTTTCCTTTTCTCTTGTCACACCATGGTGTGAGTTGTCATTCATTCTTTGTCTGGTCATCTGTTCACCATGTGCCATGTTTCTATTCATCACGAGTCACAAATTCATGTCCATGTTAGCCACGTTCAAGTTTCATGTTCTCTGTGTCTAGTGTTAGTTTATCCCAATTTAGTTTAGTGTTTCTATGTTCTAGTTTCCTTTTGTTTTTCTTTTATATTGTTTGCCCAGCCACCAATAAACGGCTCGCTTTTCATTAAGTTGTTCCTGTTTCGAGCGTCTGCTTGTGGGTTCACACCATGCACCAGTCACCCGGCTGTCACACTAGGTTTGTAGGAAAATGTATTTAATTTTTGGTGGTTTGGATCTATTTTTGGACTTTCGAAATAATTTAGGTTCTAGTTCTGACATTTAGTCTTTGTCATGTGCTTCCTTTGTGCTTCCGAGTTTTGTTATTTATATTCTTGGTCCTTTGTTTGGTAACAGTGTTAGTCCCCTCTCCTGTCACCTCCTCTTTGTCTGTGAGTACTCAGCCTTTGTCTCTGTGTTTGTTTACCTTTGGTCTCTGTCTAGTTTATAGTTTCACGTCAAAGTCTTAGTTTGTATTGGTTTATCTTCTTAGTTTGTAATATTTGGTTATCTTCATCTGTGGCCCCTGTCATGTCTGCGTGTCTCTCTCTCTGTGCTCTGTATATATGGTTGTCTGTGTAAGAATTGATGCTTTTAAGGTTGTTATTTGTGCTTAAATATATATATAACCATTTATGCTCAGATATGTAACAACTGTTATGCTGGTAGAAGTGTCTTATCCTTATTAGGTCTGATAGGAATTCTGTATAAACCTTGTGCATCGTGAGATGACAGGAAGCAGTCATGAAACCGTACAGCTCTGTCTGTGTAAAAGTGCAAAGCTTCATATTTTAAATGTTTATTGTTTATTTCAGACATGACCTTTTTGCAGGTTCCTGTTTTCTTGGTAGCAGTTGCTTGTGGTTTCAGCACACCGCCTGCGCTTGCTCATATGTCACATACATCCTGTTTTAGGCTGGAGCTATGATACCACAAACACACACACACACACACATGCAGATGCAGACTCTGATGCGTAAGATTGTCACGTGTTTTGTATTTGCATATTCATGAATGCACATCAATAAAACGAACAAGCACGGGGAAGTTAGTCGAAGTTGGTCGGGAGTTTATATGAAGGCATCGTTCCTTGAAACTGGACTAAACTTCCCTCGCGAGTTCGCACAAAATGGAGCACGTTTCCTGGTCTTGTTTTTGTGGTGCAGTTGGTGGTTTTGTGTTCTAGCGTGGGTTTGTGACTAATAAACCCAACAATCTGGTCTCCCTGTTAATTGTATTGGTGAGTCTTGCGTCCCCTGTCAGTCATGTCTCTATGTTTGTTACCTTCTTCTTGCATCATGTTTGTGTGTCATGTGTCTGGGTCTCTGTCTCTGTGTTTATGTTTCCTGTTTTACTTTGATAGTCCCTTGTCTCATCTGCGTTATGTTTGGTTTTGCTTCCTTTGTCTCATCAGATTAGATTCTGTTCAGCCATGTTCTCCAGGTGTGTCCATTCTGCTCTGATTCCCTCCTGTGTATATATTGTCTGAGTTTCCCTCTAGTCTTTGGCATGACCTTGTCATATGTTTCCATGCATGAACTCTGTGCATTCAGTTTTTTATCCAGTAAGTGCTTGAGTCCTGTTTAGTCTTGAGTTTTGTATTTTGCTCCCTGAGCTCCCTCAGAGTTCAGTCCTGTCCTGTGTCTACAATTGCATCCACACTCTGTCAGCCTGTAAGCTATATCCTAATATTATACACAGAAAAATTATTAGACTAATCAGTATCACAGCTGGATCTTTAAGACATGTTTTATTACGAGTGTGTAATAAAACGTGAGGATTTTTTTTAAAGGGGGAAAAAAGGAATTCCAGGAATGTGATCCTGTTTTCCAGAGAACTGATTGGCCAGTACGTGGGGGATTTGTACTTGCTGACCTCATATCTGAAACACAATATGATCTAAAAAAGTAAAATAACACCAAAGAAGAAGAGGCGCCCGTGTGTTTGGCACGCCGTCTATCGCTCTCTTTTATTTGTTTTATTTTATTGATTTTAGTTAATTTTGTGCAACATGTCAGCCCTACATTGTCTTATGATCACCAGACATTACTGGAAATAGGTTTATCCACCCAAGTTTTAGCTCGGTTTGGAAACGACAACCAAGGCTTTCTGCCTCCCTATTTGGGAGTAACACCACCGCATTGGCGTTCCTTACCACTGCCACTGGATTTGCGGAAGCAACGCAGGAGATGGGGTAACCGTGGAGGTCGCCTTGTCAAGCTGAGAATCAGGATTTCTTGTTTTCCTCATGAGCTTCGCTCCATTTGTCGATCCTGCCCGCAACTCTTGGTGCCGTTGCATGCTTTGGATCTGGTGGACTCCTGTTTGGTTCCTGTTGTGGGATCTCTCGAGAAGGGTTCTGCAAAATCCCCTCCTCTCCGACATCTGCGTTGGCGTGGAGTGGACCGAACAAACCTCCGACCGGTGGATCTGGTTGTTACTGCCTCGGAAGTTCCCGACCGAATTCCTCTCAGGTTGGGTTTAATTAATGCCACATCGATGGCAAATAAGACCTTCATTTTGAAGGAATTTTTCTCTTCCCATGTGCTGGATTTTCTTTGCTTGACTGAAACTTGGATTCCATCCGGTGAGTTAAGTGCCTTTTCTGAATTATTCCCTGTGCATTATTGGCTGTGCCTTTTTTAGCGTTCTGAGAGTTTCTGGCCGCGGAGGAGGGCTAGCTGTTGTTTTTAAGGCACATCTTGACTTTAAGCAGCTATCCCCATCAACACGCTACACCAGTTTTGAACTCTGTTTGTGTGAACTCGGCCACTCGTCTTCGCTGTTGTGTGCGATCGTTTATCGGCCCCCGAAATATAATAAGGAGTTTTTATCTGAGTTCTCAGAGTTTCTTGCTGACTGTGCCTCACGGTATGACCAGATCCTTTTGCTTGGTGATTTTAATATACACGTTTGCTGCCCGGGGAAGCCCCTGGCCAAGGACTTTCTGGATTTAGTGAACTCTTTTAATTTTGTTCAGTCTGTCAAAGGTGCCACTCAAGAACGTGGTCACACACTGGACTTGGTTTTATCCCGCGGTTTATCTATCTGTAACGTACTCGTTGAAGATG
>VVHJ01058480.1:0-12864 GCA_015107715.1 Tylochromis polylepis | reverse complement strand
CAAAAACCCAAATTGGAAACAAAGTGTACAAAACAACCAGAATCATAATAAGTACAGGCTCTAAGCTCTATGTTGAAATTTTAAAGTCTCAGATGTAAGATTAACATCCAGTTAGCAACACCACTCTGAAGGTTTAAGCACAGAAAACTGCAATTTGCCTCCCCAGTGTTTTTTTTTAAATAGCAAAACAATCATCCACTTGAAGTTAAATTGCTTTCTCTTTCAATCCTGAGCTTTCACAACAACAAAAAAACCCCACAAAAAGAGGTCATTTTCTTGTCTCTTGATGTAGGATGAAAAACTTTATATGCTTTTATTTTTTTCCCATTAGAAATCTTTTTTGTTGTTGTTTGTTTGAAGGCACTGAGCTATGAACTATGAACCTCCTGGGACACCACCTGAAGAAGGGACCCCTATATTTCTCCCTCATTGCTTCTCGAGTCTAAAATTAGTTGTGAGAAGATTTTACAATTTTGCCCCAAGCTCATTAGAGAAGCGAAAACAGCAAATGTTCAAGTCTAGCTAAATCCTCTCCAGCCACTAAGCTGGCTCTCTCTCCACAGTCTTTCTGTGATGTTTTAGCAGTAACTCTAACTGAAAGGGTTTTCTTACCATGACCCCATCTTCCTGCAACATGAACAGCTTACCCCTCATGGTTTCCTGCACATGTGTTTGCTTAGTGACCACTTAGCACAGCAGAAATGCATCTTTAAATAATCAGATTGCTGCTCTGTAATTATGCACACTTTAAACCATGTTGCAGATCTATGCACGCGTGGCTGAGTTGGACATAAACAAAAGCACGGCACTGTGGTATGTGACACAGCCTACTGTGACAGACTGCATCCCAGTGACATCAAATAACACATTTGAATAGAAAGCAGATGGACGAATATAGCCCAGCAGACATTTTTCTTCTTTATCTTTTACCACCAGGAGAAACAAACACAATACATGCTCTTGTTTCTGAAAGACCAGGTCACATCAGATTTCTCAACTCCTGTACTGTGTGATTTAGTTTTTCATTCAGTGACACTTTACATTGGCTTTTAATATGTAAGGCCTTGTTTTATCAAGTATTTTACTCCCTAAGAGGACATACAAAAGTAATTTATCGGGCATGGGGCTATTCAGGATTTCTGAAAAAAATCAGCTGGAAATTATAATTTTTTTTTTGTCTTTTATCTATGTTTATTCTAATACAATGTAGCATTTCACTGTTTCCCACACATCGATGTATTAGTGCACAATTCTCTCACTTTTAGTTTGAAGATCACTGCAACCAACTAGCGCCAGTACAAGTTGCCATTGTGGTGGTCCTTGATATCATTTATCTTCCTCCCGCAGAGGATCTCGAACCACTACCGAAGGGATTCCAATTCCATCATCTTGCACTGCAGTAGTCTGATGGTAGTCCTTCTGCTTTGGAGATCCCCTGCAAAAAGAAGGGCCACTCTAACCAGAGCCTGCAAAGCTGGGGAGTAGAGCAAGGTCAGCCTTCACCAGCTGCAGTCCAAGATGGTGGGGTTGGCATTCAGGATGAGAGACGCAGCTCAATATTGCTCAGTTTTTTACTTGTCACAGAGGGATTTGGGATTAATATAGATTAATGCCAAGTACTGTACAAGTTCCTTAATATGAGCTTTTATTCATATAATATTATCATATATTTTGAACACTCAATAGCACTGACAGCTGGAAATGCACATAAATATAAGGCTATATTCTCTATGCAATATGTCCCTTACCTGTTCTCTATAGCAAATTGTGTTTTCCACTGCGAGTGGATCTAATTTCATTTCATCCAGGCAAGACTGCTAGCTGAGGTTTGGAAAATGAAAACTGTCAACCTCTCAAATTATGCATTAACAACTTGATTACATTTTTTAAAAAATTGCATTATGGATCATAAATTTTTTTTTGCCACTCTCAGACAGCAAGAGCTTTCTGATCGGATCAAAGCAGGCCCGTTACTACAATGTCTGGGGAAATTTCTCAAATGTGCATAAATGATCCTCATCATGTTTCTTTCAGGTCTGCTCTTTCTTTGCTTTCTATTTCTGTTCTATATTGTGCACTGAAAATTTCAGTTTTTTTGAAAGCCCTCTGTGTAAATTAAACAAAATCTTCCTTTGTCATCTTTGAACTGTCACAGCGCCACAGCTATGTAGAAATCAAGCTCAGTTTCATTTCCTCTCCTTTATTGGCTTTCCCTCCTGGCAGTTAACTGAGCCATCTCCGTGGCTGTAAAGCAGCATCGCAGCCTCACTGGATCTCCAGGGTCAAGAGCTGTCCCTGGCTAAATTAGATCAGAAATTCTGATCGCTCAGTCCAATTTATTTTAATTAACACTGGGTCACACCAGTGCTCGCAACGAGCAAAAAGACTATGTGACATTCATTTGAGGAACTAAGAGCACAGTGACAGCTGAGGAGCACTCAGCTTGAAAGGTGGAATTGGTCAGGCTTTTGGCCGTTGTGGCATAGGTGGATTATTTATACACACAAATGCAAGCATGATACACGACAAAGTGTTAAAATGTTGTTGTAGAGATGAGTTTTTAAAAGGTTCTCTTTTTTTCTTTTATCGTCTAAATTTAGTCACAGGTTGTAATGAACATAGCGGCTTTTAGGAGGTTCTAGTGAGGGTTTGGACTGTTATGCTGTGCCTCAATTTTTCTTTTTTAATTGAAAACTGCTTTTCTGTTCTATGTTCTGTGTATAAATGCTTTCAAACTGACATCTGTAGTTGCACGCAGCTTTTACTGAGTTCCAAAATGCTAAACAAAACGGCCAAAAAAGTACATGTGGATCTCTGGATGCTTGTCACCCCCTTGGGTGTACAATACATTTTAGTAAAACTAGTTTCCAAATGGACCACGTGATTAAACGGGACTGTTAGGGAGGGCCCCAATAATAAGCGACTACAGACAAACAGTTATTAGATATGCCATAGTTTGGTATTTCTGTGTGTCAAATTGATGTCTTAAATGTAGAAGAAATTTATGAGGGTAGAGGCTCAACAAGTTATAAATGTGGCAGCTAGCATTGTACTGTCATTGTGCTGTCAAGTAGTGGACCATTACTTGACAATACTGGGCCACTGTAACATCCGTCGCAGCTAACATTAGCTGCCACAAATGCTACAGTCACCAGTTTATCCTAAGGTCATTATCCCTGTTTTTCACTCTAATGGGGACCATAATTTGCAAAATGAACTTCATATTGTATTCAATTAGATTTAAAACCAGTGACCAATGATTGAGACCCTAAATCTATCAGGAAACCATCAGGAAAGCGTTTACTGAAGTGTTACATTAATAGATTTATGGGGCTGAAATTTTTAACCTTTCATTTTGTTTCCATCATCACTTTTAGATTTTGTTTCTACTGGATCCATGTGGGCTGAGTTGCATAGTATAGCTGGTTTCCAAGGGGCCACATGAAAATTGGGACTGTTGTGGAGGGCCCCATTAATAAGATTATATAGAGATAAAACTAATATTAAGCAGAACAGAGTTAGGCTTATTGATGTGGCCCTCCACAACAGTCCCAGTTTCTCATCTGGCCCCTCAGGAAAATGAATTGCCCACATGTGTTATAGTGGAAGGAGGTGACAAACAAACAATTGCTAGGCGTGCCTTAGTTTGGCATTTATGTGTGTTAAATTGCTATCTTAAATATGAAAGAAAGATGAGAGGTTCAACTAGATACAAACATTTGCAAAATGTGGCTGCCACCATGACAATCATGGTCAAATGCTGCAGTTGGCAGGTTAAGTTTGGGCTTTTTGTCCCCATTTTTCACTCTATTGGGGACCATAGTTTGCAAAATTAACTTTATATTGTATTTAATTAGATTTGAAATGAGTGATTGAGAACGTAAACCCATCAGGAAAGCAACTGCTGAAGTGTTTACAGCAAGGGAACCAAAGGCCATATTCCCATAGACTTCTAAACAAGCAGATGTCTTTTTGATACCAGATGAGCAGCATCGGGTTCACTTTTTTGACTCGGAGCCTAAGTTCATCTTCTAAATGCAGTCTACACTACAACAGCTGTACCTGACACATACCAAGTTGTGTTTCTTATTGAGGAAGAACAACTACTTGACTCGCTCCATCTGTGTTAACGACAGCAAGTCGAGGAAACAATTTGGGATGGCAAGTTAAAATTTGACAAAGACAGAAGACACTGAAACTCATAAAATACTGTAGTGATAATATAATCAGTTCCATCAGCAGCTAGCTCGGCAGCTGAGGGCTAAGGCGTGTCACTGATCTGATTACATACTCATACAAAGCTCTGATCTCATTGTTCCCTCACATGGAGGATAATACATGCATAATGTTGCAGCAGTGTCCTGCTGATAAAGCTTTGTTCGCTGTAGTGGAAAGATGTTGAGTCTGAGATCATTTTTAAATGACCAAAAAGCTTTGAAATCTTGGCCAAGTAGACACTGTCCAACAGTTTATTATGAAAGTGTTGCTAGTTTAAATCCCAAATGGCAATTCCCTGGTTGATGTGAAAGAGGTGTATTTAATCCCTTGACGGCTAAAATTTTACTGAGTTAACACATTATGACTTGCTGTCCACCAGGGGCCCTGTTTTTAAGATAACAGTTCCAGAAAGAGGAAGTGCTGGTCTTGGTTCTTGTTGTTGCTAGGCAACAATTGAAAATCAGTTTGAAGTGTGGCATTTTTTGCTGAAATTTGAAATGTTTTTTGTATCTTCAAAGGCACCACACACTGTTGGGAACACACAACAGCATGTCCCTTCCATCGCAAACATTAGATAAAGGGGTCAGTGTGGTAAAGACGGCGTCCTCATTTATGTGCAACCTTATTGTCGCAGCGGTGTTGCAGGGTGCCTAATAGGAAATGACTACAGCTCAACTGGGAAGCTTCCAGATATGAATATGCATTAGCATGGCCCTATGGCACTGCTGAAATTAAGCAGCTCGCCCTTAATGGTCCTCGTGTAACCCTTGTTGATCTAACAGGCTTAATTTTGCAAATCTTGCCCATTATCCCGGAGAATGAGATATGAATGCACAGATCGACTATGACCAAAATCTCTACTTTGAATCCCTACTCTGGTAGCTTTGAATCTATTGCATGACAGCTTGCTAAAAAGGAGTCCACAATTTTAAAAAAAGAAAACAAATACACAGTGACAATCAACCTGTCTTACTCCGAGGTAAAAGAGGCAACAACATTGACAGGCTATTCACAGCTAAATTACATTACTTTGCTATTGTCACTGAAGTGAAACCTTTTCTGGGAAAAATAAAAAGAAGTTTCTGTTTTGAGATTTGCAGTGCAGGTCATTAAATGAGTGCTGTCGAGTAGTGGGCCATTAATAGATTTGTGGGGGAGCAACTTTTAACTGTGTATTTTGTTTCCATCATTACTTGCAGATTTGGTTTCTACTGGATCCACGTTGGCTGCGATGCATAGTAAAGCTGGTTTCCAGTGGTGTTTGTACAATTTATCTAGTGATTAAGAGTATGAAAGCGAGCAGCTTTATGGTTTACTGTATATCATCGACTAATAACACAATTAATGAACCAAGAACTAAATGGATGAAATTCTTCCTTTGGCAGCTTATACTTATTTGCTTGATATTTGTCTGGAAACAGTGGAGTGGTTTAATGAGGCATCAGTGCTGTCAGTAGTTCATATGCTTTCTGATTCTAACAGCCTGTCCTTACTCGAACCCATGGAGCAAACACTGAAAATAAAGCCTCATGCATAATTGAGTCATCCAGACCAAAATAACACTACCAATTCAAAAAAATAAATAAATAAAAATTCTCCAAGGTACTGTGAATAATGCAATCACGGCGCATGAACAAAGGGAGATGTCATGTTGGCTCACAAAGTGATAACTCTGGCTTCCAGAACACGGTGTGGAGCAGAACTAAATTATGTTTGTGGCAGTTTGGTCACAGACAGGGTAATTAAAGAAAAGGAGAGCAGTGTTTAAAGTAAATGTGTGATTCTTAAAAGCCTCTGGGAGGGGTTTATTAGAAGGGCAGGGTTGATAGTCGAACAGGCAGCGGCCGATAATGCACATTGGCATATTGGGACACATTGGTTTTGAAAATGATTCTGTCAGGCTGAGGGAGTGTGCCGATCACTGGAAGTATTTCTGAGTAGTCTTATCTGGTTTCTCTCGTCATCTGTCTTTTTCTCTGTTGCCCTGCTTAAGCCCACCGCTCCTCAGACAGACATATTCACATCTGCAGTCTCACTGCATTGTATGGTGCAATCTATAAACTGAGCAGCCTGACTTTTTTCTTTTGACTCTGCCTTTCTTAATTCTTGTTTGGTGCGCTAATGTCAAATGTTCAGTTCCTTACACAGAAAAACAATGGGTGATTCGGGATGGGAAGGCCATTATTAGGATTTTACTGATGAAAACTGATGCTGTTCATCAAAGCTTACAGGTTATGGCTGTTTCTTTCTCCTCTGGTGAGAGGAGCGAGAGACGGTGATCATGTTAACATTTTGGATTGAGCATTAATTAGATGCACAGTAGAAACACAACTTGAAAATTCAACTTGAGAGTTCAAATGCACTGAAACTTAAGAAAACAACAGCAAAAAAAAAGCACACAAAATATTGGATGATTCGTGTAATACTGTGGATATGTGTTTGCCATTAGCTGTTTACTGTTAGGTTGTCACTTCCGCAGCTGTTCTGTCACTTTAATGTCTCCCCAAAATCACTTCCAGTGTGCGTTTTGAGGTTTTTATTTTTATTAAACAAAAAGCTGTGAGCTTTTGCTACATTTTTTTCTATTTCTGTTGTGTTTTATTGAACTTGCATTGTGTTTTGTATGCTTTTGCAGCAGTTTTCCATTTGCTTTTTTTTAAATTAAGTTGCAGCATGTTTGACCTCTCAAGGCCTCTGTATTTAACCTTTATAAGACTTCTTTTGACACAAAGTCGCCAGACCTTTAGCCTTTCTTTCTTTTTTCTTTTTTAAATCAGATTGACTGTTAATATTAATGAGGCTCTACTCTCAGTTTTAAATAAGAGCTTTAAAATAACTCCACAAATAAGTGCTCTGAAGCATTGCCAAGTTGGCTGCCAAGTGTCAAGACATGCTTTTAGAATGACTTTGCTTGAACCAACTCAAAACCACTGAAATAGATCAAGCTTTCATATTAAACTTAGCAGCAAACCTGTATAATTTAATTTTTTTATTTCCTTAACTAGAAAAATAGAATCCACACTGGTGTTTGGAGGCTCCACTGAGACCTCCAATTTAATGAAAGGCTCTTACCAATACTAGCCATGTACTGCACTGTCAGACGCACTGGAGAGCACAAAATGTAATCACACATAGTCAAACATAATCACTTGGCACTGGCAGTTTTGTCATTATTAAAAGTCCGTTATGGGTTTAAAAACGTGTTTTATTATATAATAAATGACATGAATACTGGAAGTAGCACCCATTGCCCAGACACTTTAATAATCAGTTAGTACTTGTTTGTGAAATCAGTAACAATTTAATAATCACAATTTAATTTTTTTCAGCAGCCGCCCCCGGGTGATTCGTGCAATTTTAGCTTGTTGTGTTTTATTTTATGGTTTAATAGTCACGTGTAAGTGGAAATATCTAAACAGTTCTTTATGTGGTTGTCATTTGGTTTAATTTTTGGAAACCCACCACCATTCTTTTTATGTTGTCTTTGAAACATTGGGTATTTTACATAAGCATACATAGTTATTTAAGTATTAACAACTTACTTCATTCTGCTTAAAGATAAACTGGTATCCATATCTGTGATGCTGTTAAACCCCTGGCTAGAGTATAACTGTGTTGTGGTAGACTACACCACCACAAAAACCTTCTTGTGGCCTTTCCAAACCAGCCCTGCCTTTAAGAGAGACTTGTAAGCTTGCCTTCACAGCTGTGTGATCCTAATCCAATCCATTGAGTGCAAAGAGAAAGCTGTTAGACTGTGGAGCGGGCTCCATCCATTCCCACCCTGACCGCAGACACAGGTTACAGCGTCCCTGTCTGCCTTATCTCCAGGAGCACTGGCTCGGCTTCAGACCTACGGCTCAGGCCCAGCCCCTGCTTGAGATAAAGCCCGAAATAGACCGCTCTCACTGACAGCAAGGCAGCGCTAGATAAGACTGTTGTGTCCACAGCTTTGAGCTGGTGGCGGGGAGGAACAAGAGAAAGACTGTAACGAAAGTACAGATATGGTGAATGCAAGGTGTTAATACCGATTGCTCCTAGTGATGGCCCTTTGACCCTCTTATTCAGCCATAGGTAGGAGAAGTCATAGTTATAGAGATGCACACATATCCCCACGCCCCTCACTTTTCTCACTGCTGAGCCCATTGATTGTGCCTATTGACCCATGCAGTTGCAGCCCCAGCCAATTTGGTTGTCGTGGCTTACAGCGATAAGAAAATTGCCTTGGACTCCAACTTGCACAAATGTGCTTCTGCACATAGGTGTGCATGTCTATGAAGGTTTATGCACGCCCTCCTTTAGCAATATTGTGCACCCTCTGCCTGATGGCAAACTGCAAAAGTGCATCTAAGAAGGTTTTTCTCCCTTGGCATGCAGAAGCCAATCAATAGCTGTGTGTCTTAGTAAATTAGATCATGTAGACAAGAGGCAGTAGTCAGCAGAGTCATCCCAAAGTAACCCCTCGCCTGGTTAGTTCATTCCCCATTAGACAATGGCCTGGAGTAATTGAATTGGCCTGTACAAGCTCAGGGCTTGGCCTTCGCTTTTTCGCCTTTGACAGCACATATTCAGGTCTGATAACTGTATTCGCCAGCCAAGGGCCAATTTAGAAGTATTTTTTATGTGTCTGGAGTTTGCGGTATTTAATACCCTTACATCTGGAACTGCATGCACCCGAACATCACATCCATTGGTCTGCAGACAAACAATTACTAGAGACAGTTACTAGAGACATCTTTAGTACCTCGTGCAATCTAGTATAAGCTGTTTATTCATATATGTATCACTTTTGTGTTAAATTATGGAAGACATAAATAAAAGCCCTCAAGCTCTCCAGGCTGTCGAGCTTAATAAGACATTTCTGTTTTCTCTTGTTATTTCGGAGTGAATAAGTCATTGTGGCAATGTTGAGATGTAAGCTAATTACGTGCTCCAAGCCAATCAATGACAAAACCGATCGTCAGTATGGGGAGAGCTTTTTAGACGGAGAAAAAAAGAGGATAAGAAAGGGAAGAAAGTGCTCTCTCTCTCCTACCAAAAAAAAGTGCACATCAAGAATTTTTTTTTAAGGACTGCTGATGAAGAGTTTTGGGGATTCTCATTTCATATAGTTATACACTAATATGAAACATTCAAAGCATAAGGCTAATTAGGACACTATTAATATACCCCTGTCTGCTACCCCCTTCCAGCCTCATTATTCTATTAACTTCAGTTTCTTTTGCTGGCAGGCCAAAAATGCCATTTATCTTCTTCTTCTTCTTTTTTTTAATCCATTACTGTGGTTACTCTACTAAAGGACTCACATTTACTTAATTACAGATATACATTACCAGCACAAGCTTGAAAACCACCAGCTTGTCCTAAAATCAAATACTAGTAGTGTTGTTTTGTGTTGTAGTATATTTAGATGGGAATGCTTTTTTTTTTTTTGCTACTTATTATATTTTTCATTGCTGGATTGAGTCATTATTACACTGTCAAATAGATTTAAAACTGACAATGCCATCGCTGTATAATGAGGAGCCCATTAACGAAATTTATCTTGGGAGTCTTGGGAAGAAGTGTTTGAAGACACAGTTCTTTTTTTTTTTTTTTTTAAAAACCACATTTCTTTGGGTCTTTTACCTTTATTAAAGTAGTTATGAGAGGAAAAACATACAGCAAGGCGCCTTGGGTCAGACTCAAAACTATTCTTTTTACCAACTTTCCCCAACCTTCCACAGATTCTTCAAAGTGCCAACCATGTAGGCATGACCACTGTATAGTGCCAGTAGTTGAATTAAGGTAGGTGGATGTGGTTGTAGTGTTATTTCAAATGGAAAACAAGAGGGGTTTTTTTAATGAAAACTTGATGAAGTATTTAAGCTTTTTTTTTTTTAATTTTACAGTCTAGAACGCAAGTTGCATTGCAACTTTATTTCTCACCAACACTACATTATTTCTAGCAGCCACAGTATTTAGCTGTTTTACTTACTCAAGCACTCCTTTGCATTATTTATTGCAGTACTAGAGCCTGTTGAACCCACAACACATGGATCTCGTGGCCTATTTCTTGCTGTTATAATCATGTCTTGCAATGTAATTGTTCATGGGTGATCCACAATCAAGCTCTATGACAGAAAATACGCAGACCAAACATTCAAATCTGTTAAAGTACGAGTATTTTTCTTCGGCAACTCCAAGTGTCTTTCTGCGACAAAAACATCCAGTGGTGAATGTGTCCATAATCCCATGCGACATGAGCAGTCAAGAGGAAGGGATTGGAGGGCTCGGAGAAAAAGACAGAGGATGAACGACTATAAGAGAGGCAGAGAGAGAGAGAAAGGGAGAGAGAAGACTTCCCCTGTTCCTGCCTTGCGGAAAGAAAGTGTTGGATTCAAGCCAGCGTGCCCATTTATATCATACTTGAAAAAGTCCCTGAAAAGATGGGCAGGTGACCCTGTGCGACCAAGTCAAGTGGGGATATGACACTCCTAGTTCTGGTACTTTTCAAAATCCAGGTAATTTATTCCTTTTACTTGATCCACTTTGCTCAGCAGAAGTTTTAGAGACAGTTGGCCAAACACAGAGTAAAGTGGAGCATCGCAAGGGAACACAGATAATACGAGAGCTTCTCCCTGTCAGTGCAGCTGTGTGGGAGTTTGCTTTATCATGTCTGGGAAAGTGGTTCACTGTGTTCAATGAGCAAAGTGCAATGATGAAACCACAGTAGCTTGTGGTCAGGATAAGCATACAAAGAATTGTTTCTATTATTATTAGAAAGCATATTATTTTCAGTATTGTAATACAGTGCACAAGATGTACAGTAACAATGTGGTTAAGTTGCTGAATCTCTTATGATAACATGTAATTCAATGATAATTTATAACTCATGATTCTTTGTCATTCTTGTCAATAAAAATATAAATGGTGCACACTTTTGACATATAGAAAGAAAAACATAATGTCTCATCTTAAACCACAGAGAAAAACAAAAAGGGAGCTGGTTGTATTTCTTTTCCAATCTCCACTATAATTCCAGTTTTTCCCTTATTTCCAGCATCTGTTATTCTATAATTACATCACTCTCATTCCCTAGATCCTAAGAACAAAAAAGTCCATTTCCATCTCTTACAGGTATAGTCTACCAAAATGTACCCCCTTGGGATAATTATTGGATCTCATCCCTCATTTCTTTGTATTTTGTAACGGAAATATGAATTAGATGGAATGATATACTAAAACATGTGCAAAAATACATGGTAATACAGTATATAGGCAAAGACAGAGTTTGTACAATTTTAACAAGGTTGAAAACCAATATTTGCTATTTGACCACCTTTATTCTTCAACATAGTCTGAACTCTCTTTGAATTGAATTCACTTCGTGTAATTTCTTTAAATAGTCTTCAGGAATAGTTCTCCAGGCTTCTTGAAGGACATTTAAAGCTCTTCTTTGGATGTTGGCTGCCTTTTGTTCTGTTGTCAACATGATCCCACACTGCTTCAATAATGTTGAGGTTGAGCTATGGGGAGGTCAATCCATGACTGATAGTGTTCTGTTATGTCCTATCCAGATACATTTTTACCTTTTTTTTCATGCTTTCATGATTCATAGGTCAGCTTGTTGGTAGTTACACCACTTATAAGTGGAGTAACTACCAACAAGCTTTTTCTCTGAAAATGGTCAGGGTACAAGGACTGGATTAACACTGAGTGAAAAAGCAGCGAATGCCCAAAGAAAAACTTTGAAAGACCTCAAGAAAGCCCGGAGAATTATTGCTCAAGGCTGCTTTTTAAAAAATTACAGTGTGGCTCTTTGGAAGCAAAATGTAAAGAAATGAGGGGTGGTTCAAGATTTTTGCACACTACTGTATGTAGTACAGATTTAAAATCTCTTTAAAATCTTTTTTTAATAAAGGGTATTTAATTGATTTAGTAACTGGCCTGCGATGGTGTTGAGGAAAGCATGGATAAACTTCAGCAAGAAGGTTCAAACGGTCCCCTTGGTACTCCCTGTGCCCGGTAGGTTTAGAAATGCTATAGAAAGGCCTTTGTGTCACCAACAGTGTTGGGCAAGTTACTTTGAAAAAGTAATTAGTTATAGTTACTAGTTACTTCTTCAAAAAAGTAACCAAGTTAGTAACTGAGTTACAATATTATAAAAGTAATTAATTACTAGGAAAAGTAACTATTGTGTTACTTTAAAAAAATGCTTAACCTCTGGGCTCCAGGTTTTGACTACTTTTGATTTGACCTCTACATTTCACCTTTAAAAACTGTTTACCTCGCCCTGTTTGGTATCATTCTTTTCAGCACAACCTCACATGTCTGAATTTACTGTTATTTTTTCATTTTGACATACTGTATTTGATCTAGAATCAGACAAAAAATATAAAATCCGAGAAGAAAAAAGTTATGTTTTTTACTGTAACGACCATAAACATGTTTAACGAATCATTTTCATAACTTGAAATGCAAATATAAATTGTAAATTTTAAAAACCTATGCACAAGTTTTGCAAACAACAAAGTTAAATGCAGCTATTTATCTAAAAATGTAGCCAAGGCGTTTTTTTTATAACCATTTCAAACTATTTACAGAACAATCAGGCGTTCTGCATCAAATAAGATGCCACACAAATTATTTGTGCCACTCCAAAGA
>VVHJ01058461.1:0-14175 GCA_015107715.1 Tylochromis polylepis | reverse complement strand
GAATTGGGGGGGTGGGGGAGGGCATCACGCGGCATGAGACGGAATGAAACATGTCTCCCTGTCACCTGCCACACACTGGAAATGGATGGGCCCGCAATCTTGCCATCAGCGACTTATCTCTGCGGCCTGGGGGGGGGCAAAAAGAAGAGAAGGAAGCAAGAAAAAAATGGTTGAGAAGAGTTTCTTCTGCTGCAAACTCAGTGTAATTTGTTACAATTTCTAAAGACAAATATGACAGGGTGGAATTACTCTGCCACTACGGAGGCAGTCATTTGCAAATGCCATAAAGTGCAGGTATAAATCTCCTACCCGGATCCACTTAATCTCTGACTTCTGGGCTCTTCGGTGGCAGCCGTGTAGTCATGTGTTCACAGCAGAAGCCTTCTCAGTTCTCATATTTTAAAAAGTATTGTACAGTAGTCATGGAAGCGGCTGGTACACTGTGGTGACTAATGCTTTCTGTTGATACTGAAAATAAGTCGAAAGCTCTGGAGGCCACGAAATGATGCTGACAGATCTCCAGCAATCAATGCAAGGACCGTTCACGGGACCAGAGGAAGCTCCTAAGAGCACCTTCAGCTCTTAGGAAGAAAGGCAGGAGAAGGTAAGGATAGACTGCAGTTTTATTCAAATAGCAGAGCTGTAATACAGACACATTTCAATTTCAAAGCTCCAAATGACCTGAGAGAGCACTTTAATTCAATTTTATTTATATAGCGCCAAATCACAACTGTTGTGGTAAAGACCCTACAATAATGCAGAGAAAATCCCAACCATCAAGCAATGAGCTAGAGCTATGAGCAAGTGCTTGGCGACAATGTGAAGGAAAAACTCCCTTTTAACAAGAAGAAACCTCCAGGAGATCCAGGCCCAGGTGAGGGGAGGGAGACAGAACAAAATACACTCTGTGTAAGAGAGGCTGAGATTAATAATAACTAATGATTAAATGCAGAGTGGTGCATAAACACAAGGAGAGTGAAAAGATGTGAGTGAAAAATAAACACAGTGCATCATGGGAAGCCCCCAGCAGCTTAGACCTATTGCACCATAACTAAGGGAGGATTCAGGGTCACCTGATCCAGCCCTAACTATAAGCTTTATCAAAGTGGAAAGTTTTAACCCCAATCTTAATAGTAGACAGGGTGTCTGTCTCCAAAATCCAAACTGGGAGCTGGTTCCACAGAAGAGGGACCTGAAAGCTGAAGGCTCTGCCTCCCATTCTACTTTTAAATATCCTAGGACCCACAAACAAGCCTGCAGTCTGAGACTGAGGTGCTCTTTGATATGGTGCTATGAGGTCCTTAAGATAAGATGAGGATTCTAGATTCGATTCTGGACTTAACAGTGAGCCAATGAGGGGAGAAGCCAAAATGGGACAAATAGGCTCTCTCTTTGTTGTCCCTGTCTATACTCTCACTGAAGGTAACTTCAATAATAATGTGATGTCATCAGTGTAAGAGACAATCTTGCAGTTTTGTTATAAAGTGACCTGAGTTGAACTTGCCTTCAAAAACTCGGGTATGCCATTGTTTAAGAAGTAGAGAAGTCCCAACTCAGCACTGATTACAGTTACTTTTTCTAGCACTCATCATCAGCGCTATCGAAAAGACACCTGCATTCATTCGTTTGTCGCTAAGTTTTTTTTCTCTCGCCCGCAGTTAAGCAATTGGCAGCGCTCCTGTTGAAATCGTTAGCCGTCTGCAGTCATGTTGTAGTAAACATCTGACGTGTGGCTACACAAATGCCAGGTGCCACAACAGTGCCAGGTGCGTGCCCCCATTTGAGGCATTAACAAAAGCGACGAGAGCTGATCACACAGTGCGCATTATTATTAGCGCGTCAGACAGTGAGTGATGAGTCCAGTCGCTGCCTTAATTTATGTGTTGCTACTTCGTCTTGTCACCACTGTTCAGCTCCAAGGATTTTACTTCCACCTCGAGGAAGGCAGGGAGGAGTGAGAGTTAGAGCGAGGCAGGCAGAGTGAGGGGAAAAAAAAATAACACTGGAAATGTGACTGTAATGCAGCTCGCAAGTGCAAGCGTGGATTTTCTACTTCCTCTCTGACCAAATCCCACCATTTCAGGAGATTAACCTCGGCATGCGATAAATGTTCGACTTCTTCTTCCCCTCCAATTTCCTTGGAGCTAGAAACTCCAGAAGCCAGCACGGCATGTAAGATAAAAAATGATCACCTAATTCACTCAAGCACAAAATACAATTCTGGAGAGAGGAGGAAAAAGCGGGCAGAAGGGAGAAAGAGAGGGAAGGGAGTGTGTCACCAGTGCACTACCTCACATCCACCGCTTAGAATTCACCTCAATCAATTATTATTAAATGAAGCACTTATTCAAACGGACCTGTGCATAGCAAATAGGTTGCGGGACTGTGATTGTCTGTGGAATTTCTTCTTTTTCTCTTATCCTGTGGGATTAATCGTATTGTTCGGCTTTCCCCGCTCCCCATAGTGCACCTCACATGGCAGCTGTGCTCAAATGCTGTTGATTGCTGAAGGTGCCCTCTGCAGATTGCCGCTGCCACCAAGCCATTTAAATAGAGTTGTTAATAAAATGTAGCGATGATTGCCTTTCACTTCCCCCACATTTCTGGTTTGGGAGATGGCTGGTACAGGGCAAATGTAGGATTTGAGCTAACTCTCAAACTAGGCCTAAATGGTAATGATAAACTGAGATTAAAAATCTGTCCTGACTTGTACTCATTTGGTCGGATTTGTAATTACCAAAAGAAAAACTTTATAGCCGCCTTCCATTTTCAGATGTGCTTTAGTCAAGACTCCTACTCTTTGATGTTGACCTTCGCTGGACGGCTTTGTTCAGAGTTTGACGCTGTATTTAAGTTAAGCCAAGCACGGTCAAACAAGTAGCTACCACAAGGGTGGTGTACACACATCATTAACTGCTCTCAGAATACACTGTAGGCAAAATCTTCGATATGATTATCACCTCCACCAACAAGGATTTGTTTTTGTTAGCGTTTGCATGCATGTCATTCTGTGTGTAAATACTATAGCTCGAAAAGTTTTAATGAATTCTGATAAAACTGTGTAGGGGTGTAGAGTGCGATTAACAACCCTTTAAAATTTGGCTTATATCCACCAAAGTCTTCAGGGTCAACTTAATGATTTGTTGGTTAAAAATTGACAAAAAGCTTTATAACGCAGAGACTATGATTCTTAAAAGTGTGGTGTGTTGTCAACATATAGAAAGTACTGTATAAAGATTTAAAGGTTAAAGTGTTAATAATGCTATATAAAGCTATTTAAGGTGACACAGTAGGGTTTCAGACTGACAAGACCATGTTGACATGGAAAACGTTTTGAGTATAGTTAAATGATTTTATTATGACTTTGTTATGTACATTATGGTAACAGGTTATAACCATTTAAGTACGTACCAATTTGAGTACATGTTATGTAATATATTTATTGCTAAACCTTAAAACGAATGCTACCCATGTACTATATTGACATAAATAAAAAAATGTAATATACTCAAAATTGTGTCTAGTATAATAAAATACGTTTCCACAGGGCAAATTACTTGTTTTTAGTGCACTACAAACCTCTCAAAGTACACAAAGAAAACAAAATGGATACATACAAATTATAATACTGTTCCCTTAAAAGTAAATACTGCCCTGAGAGGGAGCTGCCTCGGCGGAGGTTTGCTCTCTGAGTGCTTCTTGTTTACCTTATGAATAAAAAAACAAACAAACTAAAATCCTATCACCTGTGGTTACCTATTTTTAACCATCTCTTCCATGTTGTAAGTGAACTTTTACAATAAATTTAAGCTTTCTCATGATATCAGACTAATTATTACTCAAAGCAGAGTATTTCTGTATAAGCATTTCCTTAGTGACACATTGCTGTTCTTCAAGCGAGTAACATTAAAAAAAAAAACACTGACAGTGGTGGTATTTGTAATTTGATTGATCCATTATCTTTGTGGACAGGCATTTTTGAGAAGCATTGATGCAAAGCAGCTACAAAGAGACATGAAAACTGCTGCCAAGAGATTCAAATCAACTGCATGTAGCTAGAAAAAAGCTTCAGGGACATTCAAACAACTACGGTCTACAAGCAACACAGTCTGGGTGTCTTCTTGTCGGGATTCTGGTCACTAATATTTGCTTGATAACGAATCTTTGTCTTAACTCGATGATTAGTTGAGCTTGAATATTTGAATGTTTTAAATATTTTGGTTTAGCCTGAATGTGCCACCGTTCTATCACTGCTGGCAGTCGGCCTCAGAGCTTCATCTCAACCCTCGCTGGGGCAGTTTATTACATCAAGATGTCATCCAAGACATTTTCATCAGCCAAAATTTGCCTCTAATGAGCCATTAAATCTTGGATGTGTTTCTTCACTAACTCTCGCCTTTATTTTAGTGCTGCTCATCGTGTAACTGGCAAAAGAAGTTTTATTTACTCCAATGATCCTGAAACCAAACGGCTGTTGTTAGTGTAGTAAGTAGAGCCCTGTGCATCTACCACAAAACAAAGGAGCTTTCAGATATGAATATGTAAATATTTGTGATTAGCAGAAAATCACTTCATATGGAGGCGAAGAGTGAAGCAATCACATTTTTCTTTCTGGCTTTGCTTGGCCAATATACCTCCTACACAACTGAATAATGCATATGGACAAGTGTTGGACTAATTAATGTCCACCAACCTTCCTCCACCATCAAATAGGCTTCCCCTGACACCACCAGCTAATGAGCCCACTGGTGACGCAGCCACCAGCGCTCTGTTACGGAGGAGGTGAGCAGTAGTCCGTGGGTGGATCATGATGGTGATTAGAACCAGAGGGTCAAGAGGGCTCTTTGAATTGTTATCAATACCCATGAGTTAGGATATCGTGCTACAGCAGTGCTTCGTATACCCACAGGTTCACACACAGTGCCAGTGGGCACAAGCGTTTGAGTATTAACAGAGGTGGGAAATCCATAAAGTCTCCATCTTGTTGGCAGAGCTTGTTTGTCTGTCCCTGCAGAGTGTTGAACGGATGCCACGGCTGTGTCCGCCTGCATCCTTGTGATAAAAAGAGGGAAAAATTACACAGGCTAGACCAGACACTAACATATTCATTAGTGAGGAATGACTGACTGGGCTGGTTGAAATGTCACTGGGCCAAAAGTCTCCCAGGACTAATGGCACTCACGTCTGCATAGAGTTGTAACACCCTGAAGATGTTTGGCTTTCCTCATCAAATGACCGCTAAATTGAAGATTTTCCTACCATTTCCTCTGAGACACCTGTCCCTGTGAAGAACCTTACACTTGTTTCTTTTCTCAGTGAGTGAAGAGCACTAGTTTATCTCTTCTCCTTTGCTCTCTATTTCACTGTATGTATATGGGTTGAGAGGTTGACCGAGCAGAGCAGTGCAGAGGACAGACACTCTGAAGATAGCATGTAGCGTTAATGCTAGCAGCTCTCTTGTTGATAACAGCGTCCCTAAGTAACCTGATGATATATTGGAGAGAAATTCTAAACTTTCATGTCTTCCAGCTTCTACTGTGAGCATTTGCTGCAATTAGTCAAAGAAAAATTAAATAAACAAACACTCACTGAATTAAATGCTGATGAAAATGAGCATGACTTGCAGCCAAACATAACAGTCGAGGATCTGCCACCTGTTTTCGGACAGTTTATTTCAAGTGGGAGATTACAGATTCCTGCAAAAGACACCCACATGTCCCACTTGTAATTACCACATAAAGGCTGACCTGAACGATTTCCCAGGTAGCAGCTGGTATTTTTAGTAAATAACATCATGGATTACATTCTGAGAGGACAGCTGTAATTTTTTTTTTTGTTAACTCTTTAAGAATGTCATCTTAATTCAGTGATCTGAAGAATTTATGAAGTTAAAGCTGGAGAGAAGCAATGCTGTCTTATGTGGTCCTCCAGGAGCCCCGGCTATGCGTTGGAAACGGCTTTTGCAAATAGTCCGGGTTATGAAGTGTCAGGATCCATGATGAATAACTCTAATGATCACGCGTGTGTTCTGGGTCACGGCAGTGAAAAGCGGTCAGAGTAGAACAGAATGCAACATGGCAACAACTTGTCCTTGCCGACACCACTGCGGAGGGGTAAAAGCCACACAGGCCGTTCGTGTTAATACACCTGACAAAACAGTCCGTCACTGATGGAACGCTAAAAGCCCTTCTGAGGAAAGCCAGACAGGGGGCTTTTTCTCCCGCGCAGGTGACTGCCGGCTGCCGCTGTCGGCTCCAATCACGTTGCCGTCTGCGCCACGCTGTTCCTCAAATGCTCAAACTGAGCGGGGCTTTTCTCTCGCCACCTCTCCCCCTCCCCTGTTGTTTTATTCATGGGGCTCAGGGTTCATTTGCCAAGTCCTCTGTTGTAGATTTAAGAAGACAAACAGTGCTGCAAATCCACCAGAACAGTTTTAGACTAAATGACATTTTGCTTTGCCGCCTGGCTAATCGTAAAGAAAACAGTGGCGGATCAGCGCTTAAACCTCGTGTCTTCGGGCAGATATCATGCTCAGTATCATGGAGGAATCCTTTGAAGTGTTTGCTGTCTTCCAGAGGGTCCTCAGAGGAAACGCTTCTCTCTTTTGCACACAAACACAATCAGACACACGTATGCATGCTTTTACACACAGGCGCTCGCCCTGAGAGTTAGTTAATGGTAGGGAAGGCATTAAACAACACGCTCCTCTGTGTACTACCGGTTGTATTATCAGTGGCAGCGCTGGCGAGGAACCCTTTGGCGCTTTAGGACCGCTGCGCTCGTGTCTCAGCAGCAGGATTACCTGGGAGAGCCAATAAATGCATATTAGCTGAGCACAAGTGCACACCGTTCTACACATGCATGTGCACGCACGACCGCAGCAACAGGGGTGGCTGTAAAAGTATATTTGTCAGGTTGATGCACACACTTAAGCATGGATACAGTAAAAAGCTGTGTGTAAAGTACAGGACACATATACATGTTGCGTAGCTGCAGGCAAGAGGCTATAAAAACATATTAGAAAGGAAGACTCCTGCCAGGAAGAAAGCTAACAATGATGGTGGAGGGGAGGTAGGGGGGAGAACTGTGGGATGGCCTGCTTATCTTTGGGTGAGACTCAACGATCCAGATTTAGAACGAGGTATGGCTCCAAGAAGTGATATTAAAAATTGTTTTTTAGTCATGGTCGGCCAATTAGTTGCTACATCTTGAGTCACATCTGAACGAGTGCCATGCGCCTACTCTTAGTTGCATATTTAGCCTTAAAGACAGATCGTGTACCAAAAAAGAAGTCTGAAAATACTCTGTGAAAAGCCTACCTGTGCCAACATTGTGTGAGTGCTGGAAGGCACTGGCAGCCACACTTTATGTTGTCATACTTATAAATGAATTCATAAAGAAGATCAACAGTACGTGCTAAGTTAAATGGGTTTTATTCCTTTTGCTTGTAGCCCACAGTCACCAGCGTCACGCTCAATCCAGACCTTCCTTACACTTAAAGTCACGCTGATGGCTGAGTGTATACTTTCATCTGTGCTTCTTCACCAAAGCGGCAGCCGTGTCTTTGTCAGGGGCAGTGGTGAGCATCTCAGTCCTGCCTCCCTCTTGCCTGCCTCTGACTCACAACTTTCTTCCTCCTGTTGTTTGTCTGTGGGTGCTCCAAACTTAGCAGTCTCATGGCGGTCACGCATGAAGTGTCCAATAAAGAGATACAATGCGGGGAAGGCTGACATCCTGTCAGTAGCCAGCTGTTTGCTAGAGTGTGTCTATGTGTCACAGTTGTTTTGACAGTGACATCGAACACTCGCATGTTTCCAAACTCTTTGTCTTCATCCATCCAAGCAGCCATCTATTTATCCATCTATCTATTCATCACTGTTATTTAATGAGATGGCATCAACACATCAAGGTTCATTGGCTGTGTGCAGACAAACCCAGCTTTAATTAGGCGCCACCACCGAAATGCTTGCCCTCAACAGCGAATGCGCTGGCTTCACAAAATAATGACACATTTACATTTAACCGTCTAACCTATTTCTAATTAGTCAGTTGGGTTTTGTTTTGGTTTTTTTTTATGATGGCAGAAAGTTCAGCAAAATGACAAACAGATGTATTGCCAATTATCGTGCATTCTGAACACCTCATTATTCCTTCATTTGTTTTTTTTTAACCGTCATCTACCTACTTTTTTAGCTCTCTAATTTGTACAAGCGAGCTTGTGTAAGCAAGCTGAGAGTCAGAGCTGGCACAACCTGAATGTGGCTCCTTGTGTCTCGACTGGCTCGGCAGTTGCACCTCTAGCCAGTTGAAATCAATGGGAGCAGTGGGCAACTGTGGCTCTGTGTGGAGCAGATGGCAGAAGAATGGCCCTTCCTCCTACTGTGGAACGCTCAGTTACATACAAATGGGTCAGCTCTCATCACTGGTCACATAAGATCATGAAGCCAGGGGCTCAGTGGGGTTGTGCCACAGGGGAGAAACGGTCTCCATAAGTACGTTTTCCTCAGATCTTGAGTTGGATGACAAATTGCGTGATAAATACTTGAAATACAAACAGTGACAGCTGGTGTCAAGTCCTCTTGATGTAGTATAGTGAGTATCATAGCCAAATAATACCAACAAATATAATCCAAAGCAACTCAAAGGGGGACTCAAAGCAACTACAGCCACACTGATTGCAGTTTAGGATGAAGTAAACCTAAATGGATAAATAGATAAATACAGTATACTTCTATTGCAAAATAGAGTTCAGTAATATGTACATATGCTTATGATAATCTAATTACAATAAAGTAATAAAGTATACTTTTTCAGTATTTCGAGTATTTCTACTGGTTTCAGTCTTTATGCTAAGCTAACCTGAACCAGTCAAAAACAGATATATGAGAAGTCCTTTTTTTTTCTTTTTTTTTTAAACATGCAGCTGTTTTTGTCTGTCTCCATGTCTGGCTATATAGAAAGGTATATAATGGAAAAAGACTAGCCTGGCCAAGCTAAAGTGTGCTAATGACTCTATTTATAGCCTTCATTGTAAGCTAAGCTATTTGCCTCCCAGATATGGCTACATGTTTTCTAAAAGACATCTTGTCATCTAACTCTTGGCAAATGGTTGAACTACTTGTTTAAAGGAGGACTGGCGAGTACTACATTTAGTGGGAAGTTTGGGCAAATGTGTGCAGTATCGGCATGGCAATGTGTGCTATGCTATACTTGCTGTGGTATTTCTGTAGAACTTATGATTTATACATCATCAATCTTTATTCTTATCCAGCTGAAGCATACCTAGGTAGTGTCCAACATCTTTCATTCATTCACAACTCCTCCCTCTCTACTCAGGGAATTTTATATAGAGAACTATACAGTAGTCGTAAAAAAATGCAAAAGTTGACTGAAACCCATTTTCCCATTTCCAGCTTGCATTCTTGTTTAAAGTAGCACGTATTATTCTGAGAGCACGTTCCCAAATTGGTAAGAGTTTATGCTATGGTGCCCTGTGCTTTGTCCTCTCATCAGTCTGTCGTTTTTCCTTTGGAACAATCTTATCTTAAGCTTGGGTAAGGACCCCTGGGTAGCTGTGCACTCCTTTCTGTGAGGTATTGCGGAATAGTTGGAGCACAGTATGTGAGGTAATTCTTTATATTAGGGTAGTACTGCAAAATGGTGAATTCACTATATAGGTCACTATAGTGAGAAGTGAGTGATTCCTGCCACAGCCCTAGAGAAGTTAAATTAATTGCAGGGGTCACTGGGATTAATTAGACCACTTACAGATGTATTCTGGCTATTTTTAGAGTAAGAGAGTTAAAATGTTTCACATCGCAGTAACATAACTCCCAAATTATAGTATCTGATATTGATACTACCTCCAGTGGAAGAAAATTGATTAAAAGAAATTCTTGGTTATTACTATAGATTAAATTGTGCTTAGATATTAACAGAGACTTCTTATTTGGATCATATTCTAGAGTTTTCTTAGGCTGGTATAAATTCAAGCATGTTAAATGTAATAATTTTCTGTCTTGGACTATTCTGTAGACTCTACTGTCAATCCACATGAATATTGCATAATGAAATAGAGGAGTGTTTTATATATCTGCTGATGATTTATGGCCTTTCTACCACAGGTAGGTCTTAATTGCTTAACATGCATGATGGTGTCAGCCTCACTGTGGTGGATGGATGGCTGCCAGCATGACACATATTCATCCTCGTGTTTTTCTCTGTGTGGAGGTGTATTATTTACTCTTTCTCTTGTCTTCCTCATCCCTTGCTTACTTACTCTGAGTTCCTCTGCCTTCAGTTGTTTCCCTATCTGTGTTTCTCTGTGCTGGTTTTCTCTCAGTGCATCTCTACATTTCTCTTACTTTTCTCCGTTCGCTTTCCTCCCGCTCGTCTGTGCAGTCGATGTCTGCTGGAGCAACATGTGGCAGGTGGTGAGAGGAAAAAGCAACCGTGAAGAAGAAAAAAAGCTCACTGACAAAAGCTCCTTCCCCCGAGCTTGCTTGTAGCTGCAAAAAAATACATCAATTACCTCAATGATTGAATGATGTTAGCACAACTCTGAGGATGTTGCCTCTGTTGAGATGAATGGTGCAGCTCGGCTCAGTGTAGATTTCTGTGTCGACTTGTGTTTGTTTTGCGCGTACAGCCTCGCCATCAGTAATTATAGCACTGTGTCGCTGTCTGGCTTGGCCTGCCAATCAAATCATGAGAGAGTTATGTACTGCAACGCTGCAACATCTGCGTGGTAGTGGTCTATGTCTCTGATTCTTAGTACGGATTCCAGGAGCTCCAATTTCACCACAGAAATAAGCTGGCAACTATGTCAGCAGAATGAGGACAATAGCATAACTGTTCTTTTTGACAACATACAATTAGGTCCATATATTTTTGGACGGTGACACAATTTTTGTTATTTTAGCAGTGCACCAAAATATACTGAAGTTTCTGTTGGACGATGAATATGGGCTTCAAGTACAGAATTTCAGCTTTAATTGGAGAGGGTGAAGATAAATGTCGCATTACTTGGAAGCTGTTGCTGTGTGAACATGTGGTCAAAGGAGCTTTTAGTGTAAGTTGAATGGGTCATCCTTAGGCCATCTATCAGTGAGTTAGCAGAATCTTTTGGAGTAGGGGAAAAAGAAACATGTTTAAGGCCAGTAACTTAAAAAGGCTCTTATGTACACAAATGACAGCACTGGTGGATGATTACGGGATCCTTTCCATGATTAAGAAAAAAAGCAGCAGAGCAGTTTTGGAGCAGCATCCTCTGGACAGATGAAACTAAGCTCAACTTGAACCAGAATGACGGAGGAATTAAGACTGGAGTAAGTTTGGAACAGCTTCTGTCTGAAACCCACACTCTTATGTCATCATCTGTAAAACAGTATGCATTGTTTCCAGTCGCATGGGGTCAGTAGCATTTGTTGGTGCTGTACCAGAAGAACTGTATAGAGATACTTTCTGCTCACATTTAGTCAAGTACAGCAGAGTTGACTGAGCAGCACTTCACAGTACAGGTGGATAGTGACCCACAACATTCTGCAAAAGCAACCCAGGAATTGTTGAAGGTAAAGAAGTGGAAAAAAGTCAGTCACTTGATGCCAGCTTGATGGAGTGCTTGCTAAACATAAAAACTCAGAGCAGGAAGACAACACCTGAAGACAGATTTGGTGTCTCCTTTTGCTTCTACAGTTTAGGCAGTCAGAGTATTATGAATAGGATTGAATATTATTATTGTCCAACTCCCTTTTGGGCACTAAAAATAAAGAACTGTGTATAATAATGAATATTGTTCCTCTACTGGTAAGGTAACATGTTTATTCATCTCCTCATTTTAAGTCTTCACTTTCCACATGCATTATAATCAGTTCGTTTTGGTAAAACCCTACCAGTGCCAACAAAACATCTCATATTCTGCACTAATAGCATGATTTCATTTCAATCTTGATTTTCTAAAAAGCTTTTGATTACTTTGGTCATTCATTGGTCCCTGTGTCAGGTTTGTTTCACAGATGGTGGTATAGATTTGTATATCAGAGTTTGAGGAACCTTGTTATAGTTTTCAATGTTTAGTTAATTGTTGTGTAAGAATGGGGAAAAATCTAAATCTCAGCCTGCGGTAACACGTCTATCACCAAACAAATGAGGTCCAAGACAACAGTGTCAGCACAGATGTAATCCACATCTGGCCAGGGGTGTATGATCTGTATGGCAAGCTTAGAGAAGTCCGCCAGCAAGGCTGTTCATCTTTGCAATGCACACTTCTGCGTGTGTGTGTGTGTGTGTGTGTGTGTGTGTGTGTGTGTGTGTGTGTGTTTTTAGCCAAGAAAACTCCTTTGTCTGTCAGTGCCTTGTGGCATGTTCTCGTCTTCTCTCAATTTGTCTGTGTGTCAGTCCCTCCTCTCTTCCTCCCTGTTTCCCTCTTATCTTTATTTGCATATCTTTAGGTCTGCATCTTTAGATCATCTCTGAGTCTAGTATCTTGTCATCTCTTATTCTGCTGGCTTATGTTCTTTGAGTACCGTCCTTTGCAAGGCTGAATGTTAAGTAGCTCTTTTCACCCAGAGGCTGGAAGGCTTGGGTGACATGTCATATCTGGATATTAAAAGTTTCAGGTTAGGTTAACATCGTAAAGAGAACTTCTGTAGATATATGACAGACTTCGTGCTTTAAGTGGCAGTCAATTTTTAGCCGTTCCAGTGTAATGTCGCTTTTGATGCACAAAATTAATAGCAATTTATATGGTAATCACCTGAATTATTTTTTCTAGATTAGGTGTGTTTATGTTTAATTCATAACGGACTAAAGAAAAATCAAGTTCAAGTTGAATCCAGCCTGAACTAACCGTATCCACCGTGCACCGTCTCCCAATGCAAACACAAATGAGGATTTAGTCAGAAATAGCCATGGACCAAAAGAAACAAACTTTTTAGAAGACTTAATTAAATAAATAAAAATAAAAATCATTCCTGTCTCAGATAACTCTCTTCCATTTTAAAAATCCTCCCCGCAACCAGCATAAGAACTGGTTCGCACCTTAACTTTATAAAGCCGTGGAGCGCCGTGTAATACGCCTACGGTATATAACGACTTTGCTTGTACCAAAGCGTATTTCATCAATCCAACGTTGTATGAATGTCTTCTTATGGTTTTCTGCTCAACCCATACTTGATATGAAAACTTTAATTGACTTTAATAAAAGAAAGCACAGCAGAGCTTTTCATTTTCCCAGTAATTTATTTTGTTTAGCACAAAATCTTGTAGCATGACTAAGAGCGTGAACTTGATATTCATTGTAAAAATACTAACATGCTTTTATAGCTTCATAACACCTCTGGCATGGTTCTAGACAGATTTCTGCTCGATGAGTGAGCAAAATGTTAATTATGACCTCTTTGAATGATGATAGTAGTTTTTTCTTTTGAAAGTTTAATTATTTAAGTCCCATATGTCTGTGAAGGTTCTCAGTCATCCAGGTCATGGTAGTCTAAGGAGGTTGGAAAGAAAAGCGTCTGGACTTCTCTAAGTTTCTTGAAGACGTTTCACCTCTCATCCGAGAAGCTTCTTCAATAGTGGAGCAAATGGTGGAGAGTCCCAGATTTAAAGCCTTATGGGAGTGTCTCCCAAGAGGGTCATGGACCCCCTGTGGATCCTCTACCTAATCACACAAGCCCAGGTGTGATCCAGGTGTGGATCCTCTACCTAATCCAGTTTTGAAATCCCTTCCCAGATGCCTTAACGCCCACTCACATCCTGGGCCGTTTGACCTCAGGTAATCACATGATAGGGTGGGGATAGGTTTCACAGTGGGTTCACCCGAAACCTTGGCTGATTGAGACCCACACCCGTTTTCACACCTGGGCTCGTGTGATTAGGTAGAGGATCAATTCAGTTCAATTCAATTTTATTTATATAGCGCCAAATCACAACAATAGTCGCCTCAAGGTGCTTAATATTTGTACAGTAGATCGTACAATAATAGATACAGAGAAAACCCAACAATCGTATGACCCCCTATGAGCAAGCACTTTGGCGACAGTGGGAAGGAAAAACTCCCTTTTAACATGAAGAAACCTCCGGCAGAACCAGGCTCAGGGAGGGGCGGCCATCTGCTGCGACCGGTTGGGGTGAGAGAAGGAAAACAGGATAAGGACATGCTGTGGAGGAGAGACA
>VVHJ01058459.1:0-14568 GCA_015107715.1 Tylochromis polylepis | reverse complement strand
ACATGCGGCAAAGGGCCGCGGGTTGGACTCAAACCGGCCACTCTCAGCCATGCGGCATATGGTCGCCTACTCATCCAACTAGGCTAAACTGACACCCACAATTGCCTAAATTTAAATTTTTAAAAAAATTCATATGAAATAAATCTCTGCAAGAAAGTACTTTGAATTTACTAACAATCTGGAAAAAGTTTAGTAAAAAAATTACTAAAATATCCATTACAAAGAAATGAACATTTTTTTCTTTTTTAAGTAAAACTCCAATTGGATTCAATAATTTTCCAATTAAACTTTATAAATAATGACTGAATGATAAGAGAAAATCAAATTAATTTAACTTCTTTTCTGAGTAAAAAGAATCAATTTCACAAAGAAAACATTCAAACAGTAATTGGTTTTATTGTGGAAAACAAAACATGTGAATTTATAATATAACACTTTTCTGCTTAATTTAACTTGAATACACTAAAATTCTTATCAATAATCTCCTATAATAATCTCATATCATCTCCTAAATACATTCCCCTGGTGTAAATTTGCTTTAGTGTGATAAACAGATTATCACACAGCTCTGTGTACAGAGCAACAGCAACATAAGAAAAACTTCATGAATGTAGACCAGAGATACAGTGACTGTGTTTGTTTTGAAACTGCAAACCAATGCTAAATCAATTTTGTAAAAAAATAAATAAATCTTTAGATTAGACTCCAACTTCAAGATTAACCTTAAGTTTGAATATCCTTTACTCAGTTTTCCTTATCTCTGTTATGTCTGTGAAGGTTCTCAGTCATCCAGGTCATGGTAGTCTAAGGAGCTTGGAAAGAAAAGCGTCTGGACTTCTCTAAGTTTCTTGAAGACGTTTCACCTCTCATCCGAGAAGCTTCTTCAGTTCTAAAAGCAAATGGTGGAGAGAACCCGAAACCTTGGCTGATTGAGACCCACACCCGTTTTCACACCTGGGCTCGTGTGATTAGGTAGAGGATCCACAGGGGGTCCATGACCCTCTTGGGGGACACTCCCATAAGGCTTTAAATCTGGGACTCTCCACCAGGTCATTTGGGTAAGATCTGAATAAGTTGAAATTAACTTGAAAACTGAAAAGAGAGATGCATCTAACAAAGACAAACCAAAGGTTTTGAGTGAGCTTACTTCCCTTTCATTCCCTTTCAGAGCAGGCGGGCGAGCAGCGCCTTCTTTATCTCTGGTCATGTTTTGGGGGTTTAATAAATTTGGCCAGATTTTTAGAAATGTGCGCCGTACCATCTAAAGTGGGATGGATGCTGTGTCTCTTAACAAGACAAGGTTTCCTCCAGACAGTTTCCCAATTATCTATAAAGCCCACAGCATTTTTTGGACACCACTCAGACAGCCAGCAATTTAAGGAGAACATGCAGCTAAACATGTCACTCCTGGTCAGGTTGGGGAGGGGACCAGAGAAAACTACAGAGTCTGACTTTGTTTTGGCAAAGTTACACACCATTTAATTAATTTTAGTGACATCTGGGTATCATTGCTGCCAATGTGAATTATAATTTTACAGAATTTACGTTTATCCTTAGCCAGCAGTTTTACATTTCCCTCTGTGTCGCCTGCACTGGCCTCTGAAGACAATTCAATATGGTTGCTGGTGTCTCTAGCTTCACATTTGTCAAAACATTTAAAATCCAAGATTGAGTTAGAAGCTTGCTTTTTATTCTTTGAAATGATGATGACATGGCAAAAGATTTCCATGCATATTGACAGGTGATCCAGGCGTGGAGGAGTCATCAGTGATTGAGATGTAACTTCTAGGCCCAGATGTTTCACTTTACTTAACCGTAAACCATCCTGAACCACATCCTGTCCTTTGGCCTTATGTTAGTTCATGGCAAAAAAACAATTCACAACTGAAAAAAATGAGATAAAATACTTGGATTAGATAGTGGTGAAGTAATAAAAACACGACATTTCATTCTCAATCCTATTGTTACTTATCGGCACTGTGCTGACTGTAGACATAGACTTTATTACTCCCTCATTGGGAAATTCACCTGTTGTAGCAGCACAAGGGACAGGGAGAAAAAATCAATTAGAGATATATTGGAATTTTTTTTTAAAATAAGTAAGAAAAATAGTTTACAGCCAAACCACTATGCTGCGTCATTCAGTGATGACCCTCCTGTACTCCAGATTGTTACCCTGAGATACACATCCAACAATGGCTGCATCACTGGAGAACTTTGGGTGGACTTATACATACACGGTCCAGTGTATAGAGGGTAAAGAGGAAGGAAGAGTGCACCGTCACCTGAGGGGCCCCCATGTTACATACCACCACTTCAGACACACGATTCTGAAGCCTCACATATTGTGGTCTCTTGATGACATATAGTCGATTGTCCATGCAGTAACATCACGGTCAACTCCTGCTCCTTCCAGCTTGTCCCTCAGCAGCGCCAGTTGAGTTTTTTTTTGAAGAAAATGGAGAAGTCAAAAAATGTTACCCTTACAGTGCTTCCAGGACTCTGGAATCTGTGCAGGAGGTAAATGACTGCATCATCCACCCTAATTCCAGGACAGTAAGCAAACTACAGGGGGTCCAGCTGCATGCTTGCCAGACATCAGATATGACAGAGGATGCTGATTTTAAATAACTTCCTTCATGAATGGAAGTGATTTAATCATCAGCCACTGACTAGTAGTTTGTTTCTGACATGTAATGGTACAAATTTGGACTAAAATCATTGCAAGTTTCCAGGAATCTGTGATGTTTTTCAGTGTCGACAGGACTGAAAATAAACTGAACATAAACACATTGTGATGAAAATTTAGCAATCCTTGAGGAAAATTATGTATAACATTGATCTCACAGTGAATTCATCGGTGTATACATATAGGTTACGTTTGTCTCACGTCAGTTCCCCATTCTGGCCACTAGGTGGGAGAAATGACTTGTTTAGAAATGAAGAGACGCCTTCATATTCAGAAATTTCTTTCTTACTTCCAAGATGAATCTACAGTATACACAGTTTGATCTGAGAGTGTTGATACTTTTACAGATATTATGTTTGGAATATGCTGTTGTAGTCACCCCATCTATTATGCATATCTTATTTCTTTATTATTATTTCTTTAGATAGAGTTATAACACACACACACACACACACACACACACGCACGCACGCACACACACACACACACACAAAGAGACTAATAAGGATTGTCATATCGCCAATCAACCTAAAAAAGTACATCATAAAATTATAATAAAAACATAAAAAATCTGAAACTAGGAGCTTTGACATTTCTAGTAAAAGGAACATTATTTATTGAAAGAATTTCCACCGGGGGCTGAGCTCTTACTTTATGTGTGCAGTAAATAAACGGAGTCTGAGTGCCAGAACGACCCTGTTCAGTCACTTTTCAACAGCTATGAGAGACTCTGTGGGTTCAGGCCCACACTCACCAGTCTGCTGTTTAAATTTTAAAATCTCAATTTCTTTGTTTTTAAAATGCTGCATATTTAATGGCGGACAAAGAAGGAAATTCACTCCCACGCTCACACAGTAAGTATTTCAGAGAAATGCCCATCAGTGTCCAATGGGTTAGAGATATGGTGCTCTTGCTGGCACCAGCGTTATTGCAGCAGTTGTGATTTCCATTACTTCTTCATAAATGCTGAAAATTTAGGCACAAAGCTGGCAGAGAACAGGATACAAAACCCGATCCTCGATGGCTCTGTGTTAGGTTTCAGCTACTCCCACTTTACACCGCAGCAGTCCAGTTACTCCTGTCTCTCCTCAGTGCAACATGTCAAGCTCATTCATATTTAATAGTTTGTCCACTGGCCTACTATCAGATGAACCCAACTAGCTTCAAGGGGTGGCGCAGGGGAGATGATGATGAAGATGATGATGTGTAAAAGCGAGGGGCTGGGTTTTGAAAACCTGCTGCACCTGCCCGTCCTCATCAGGAATGGATAGGTTTTGAGATGGAGAGGACATCTAAGCAGCTCATTCAGCTCAGCTGCAGACAAAAAGGAGACCACAATGCCTAGAAACTAAAGAGTGGATTCTACACTTTCATTTGCTTCCTGCCTCTCTGATCAGTCCTGGATGGATCTCTCAGAGATGAAACAAGTTCCAGATGCTCTGACCAAATGGTACTTTGGAAACTGAGGAATACTTTAGTATCCCGTATCAAAACTCCTTCTTACCTCTGAGGGACCCCTGGAACCACTGAAAGGTGGAGCCAATCCTCAGTGCCACAAACTCAAGAAATGAGGAACAGCTTTTAGTGGATTTTTGTTTTCCTTCTCAGAACGAAGGGTACTCTTGAGGTATCAACACTCTGTTTTGGGATAAAAGTTGAGAAGAAAAAAAACCCGGAGAACAACAATGCCTTTTGGTTTAGCAGGGTTGAAAGACCAGGTGTTTAAACCAGGAAAGGAAGAGGTGAAGAACACAGTGGGCGACTCTCTGGGAAAACTGCAAAGGTGAGTTGAGTTTGAATGGTGAGTGGTGGGAAGAAGGCATGAAGTGTGTGTCTGTGCATGCTTTATAAGCGGCAATCTGCACTGCATGCATAAATAAACTGTGGAGACTTTGTGAAAATGCTCAAATAAGATGAAGCATCTGCAGTCAAAGGGATGCAACACTGTGAGCGAGCACATTAAGCCCGGCGTGTTCTCCCGAGATCCCGACGATAAATAAATATTTTATTCTTGTGGTTGCCAAGCAATGTCGGTGATGTAATCACAGATTTTATTTTAAGATATTAATGCATATTTCATATCTGATACATATTTCACATAGGGCTCTGTGTGTCTGGGTATGATGGTGGAATCTTCATGAATAAGGAAGCTTAAAGGCATTTTAGGAAAATGCCTTTAATCTTTTTTTTTTTTCTTGTGTAAAAGTGACAGATATTATGAACTAGTGGAAAAAAGAAATTCTTCACTTTTTTTCCAAAAAGATTCTAAATTTCTAGAAAATACATACAACAATACACACAATTATCTAAGTCTGTGACACCGAGGTAAAAATCTGAATTAGTTTGAGCGATGTCTTAATTTAACAAAAAAACACAAGCATATACATGACAGGCTCCATACAGTTTTAGAAAGTGGAAGTCCACATATGGCAGTAACGTTTGGTTAATGACACCATTTGGTAAATAACATTGAACCTATTAATCCATACTATAAAACAGATAATGAGAATTAGTTTTAGTTGGGTCACAAAACTGAGCTCCACCCCAAACCACCTGCAACACCAAAATTCAGTTTTGAAATAAATGCATGGTTACAATAATGTGCTAGTTTAATATTTATGAGTAGAACGAGTCGCAGGGGACATTTTTTGAGTACTTTCATATTTTCCTGATAATCACTTCCTTTTGCGTTAGCAACATTTTCATTGCAGGACTTCAAATGCAATTTTGCAGTGTGGTAAACAACACATCTAATTCATTATATTTCAATTTGGCAAAACTTAAAACACTTTAAAAAATGTTATTCCTTGAGCTATTCCTCAGTGACTGTACACACCAGCTGTCATCACTGTAGCTCCTCAAGCACAAACACTGAAGGCAGTTAGGATAGCTAGATTGTATCTATCTAAATTTATTAAAAAATAATAATAATTTATGATCAGTGGTCTCAACAGACTTTTTCTAAATCTAAAAATACCCCAATGGCATATTCCTTATATTCAATTACTCTATCAGCAGTCTCTATTAGTGCATGTGTTGTAGTTCTGTTAGGTCTAAATTATTATTATTATTATTGTTAATTGTGATGAATTTAGATAATCTTTTAAGATTTTTTTTTAAGATTTTTTACGTATCTTAGAGCATTGTGAGAGTGATGATTAAATAGGTCTATAGTTTGTGAGTACATGTGTATCTCCAGCCTCATACATTCGTACAATCTTGGCTGTTTCTCGCTGGAGGAGAACTGCACTAAATAATAAATCTTCTGCAGGCAGATGAGAGGAAGGGCCGCTGAAAAGGTGGATCCCAGGTGGCGGAACAAGCAGAGGGGGATGCATATGAAAAAAGCAGTTTGCTGACTTTCTTCTCTGCAGGATCTGGCTACTTTTGTCATCACATAAGTTACCAATAAAATTCACACACAAAGCCGCATTCTGTGTAATTTCGTTGCGCTCGCAGACAAATTCAGCTTTAAAATATTCCCGTCGAGTCCATGAGACACTAAAATTACAAGAAGAATGTGGATACAAAGAAATATACTTTTGAAGATGATATTTTGAACACACAACTTTTGACTGATTTTTGCTCCACAGGAAAATAGATGGCAGTAATGTGGAAGAAGAGGACAACATTGAGCTGACAGAGGATGGGCGACCGGTGGCATCAACACCACGCCCTGCGCCGCTGCTGGACTGCAGTTGTGGCGGCCTGCCTAAGCGTTATATCATCGCCATCCTCAGTGGCCTGGGCTTCTGCATCTCCTTCGGCATTCGATGCAATCTTGGTGTGGCCATTGTGGAGATGGTGAACAACAACACCGTCTATATAAATGGGACCCCGGTGCTTCAGGTAGAAGAGCTCCGTATCTCTCCATTCCACCCCTAACAACACTGACAAAACTGTCGTTTATCAATTTGAATCAAGTCTTTATGGGCTTTGGCTTGTCTGTGATACTGCCAGCTTCTCTGAGGCAATAATAAATGAAAAAACTCCAAAACACCAAACTGAAACATATCAACACATCTAAAAATTGATCAAGACTGCAGAAAAACCCTTTATCTCTTGAATGGAGCACGCGTGCATTTATTGTTTATGAGTTCACCATTGGATTTTAAGAAAATGAGAGTGATGTGTCTTTCATAAAAAAGATTCATTTGTAAAAACCTACATGTTGCATTTTCCCCTCTTTGCAGAAAGCTCAGTTTAACTGGGACCCAGAGACGGTGGGGCTGATCCACGGCTCCTTTTTCTGGGGCTACATCGTCACTCAAATCCCTGGTGGTTTCATCTCCAACAAGCTGTTTGCCAACAGGTCAAATACACTTCATGACTAGTCTCTGGTTTCACAGTAACACTGCAGTCCCTGCTTCACATCATCACTTGATTTTACACTGTTGGTCATGGAGAGAACAAGCAGTTTCATTATACTGCTTTGGAGCACTTGTGAATTTAAAGAGTACCAAAAATAACTGTGGGTTGTTGACCACAGTGCATTATGGGGAACAACTCTGCTGTTTATAATGAGGCAGATAGATGTGAGGTTTGGGTTTCACGGAGCTGAGGATGAACTTGCTGCAGCCCTAATTATATATGTTAAAGGTATTTATTATACCTTTATTGTGTATAGAAAAAATCCTTGTGAATGAAAAACTATTTAGACTGCTTTAAATGCTCCTTTTCAGGTTGTTTTTTCTATTTTTTGGCACTATGTGATGTCAGGGACAGAGCATATGCCCAATACAGTCCTCTCAGGTGCACTGCTGTTTATGAAGGACAGCCAATCAGAAGAAATGGGGCTTTAAGTGATGGGTAAGAGAGCTAAAACAGCTTATTTAATAGACTGGATGCATTTAGGGACTGCACAAAGGCCCGATATAAGTAAATAAGTATTATTGTAAACAATTACAAATCATAGAAAATTATGCTAGAAGAGTCCAAGAATAAAAATATAGAATTGGAAATGAGCATAACAGGTCCCCTTTAAGACAGGATCACAAGAAAAAAATCCCAAAAATCCAGTATTTTTATTCAGGTGCCTCCTCAGTCCGCGTGGTTAAAGGGTTAACGCTGTACGGTGTGGTGAGCAGTGTTGATTGAGCAGATAGCAGTCCTGTAATAAAAGCTTCACAGGAAAAGAGGACACGCCACTGACAGAGTTAATAATGAAAGATCCTGCCTCTGATTTCTTTCTGAAACACCAGCCGCTGGAATATTACAAGTGTCATTTACACACTGTTTTGGAAAAAGAGAAAGAAGGGGTGGGGGGGGGAGACGAAGGAGAAAAGAGAGGGGGAGCTATAAGCGGCACTGTGGTGATAAACCAGAAACTTGTGGATTGAAGGGGATGTCTTTATCTGAGGCAGTGAAAGACAGAGGTGTGAGATATGTCTCATTATAAGGCCGACTGAGATGCTTTGACCGGCTGTTAGTGTGGAGACATACTGCCTGCCAATATCAGCCATCTACAGCAGCTTTGCAAACACTGGGCTGCAAGTCTTTGTTTTGTTTTTATGCTTCACAGACCTTATGGGCCTTAATTGGATCCACGGTTTTCTCTTATATATTAAAAAACAGAGTCTATGAAAATACAGGTTTAAAGTTTAGGGAAATTAAAAGAAACAATAAGGGATTTTTTTTGCCCAAAAGATAAAAGATTTCATAAATGACTTGTCTGTGAAATGTATTTCTTATTATAAACAGATTTTCCAAGCAACCTGGCTCATTTTGTTTCACATCTTTATGCTAAGCTAATCTAAAGCCTTGTTGGTTGTATCAATAATTATATCGACAGTATAATTCCTGAAAAGCGTGTTTGATTATTATGAAGATTAAGTGATCCAGACTTACTCCTTTTCACCTGTGCACAAAATGATGACGTTCCAGTTTTTCTGCAGGGTGTTTGGAGCTGCCATTTTCCTGACATCACTGCTCAATATGTTCATCCCATCCGCAGCCAGAGTGCACTATGGGTGTGTCATGTTTGTTCGCATCCTTCAGGGCTTAGTGGAGGTAAGAAGGGGGGGGACCAGATGTGAGGAAAAACAATGAGTAGTCGTCTGATAGAAATAGTTTGACATCTGTGAAAATATAAATATTTGTTTTGGGGCAGCTTCTCTGTTTCTGTTTGGAGGAAACAAAATGTACCAGACGTTTATGTGAGGTGCAAACTCTTTGCGTTTTTACTCTTTAGCCTTGAGGATGAACAATCTCGCTTTGCTGGCACCAGAAGCGGCCATATTTAGACTGGGGGGGTGGAAGGCCAAGTTTTAAGCAAACATTAGCAAAATAGGGTAGCATTGGTCTAGCCATAGGCTCTAATGGGTGTATCACACAGATATACGGTGCTCAGTAAAATAACATTAAATGCTGTAATTTAACCTCTTGACTTTTTGACTATGTTAGCAAAATGTACTCCAAATGACTCAGTTACAAATGCTCCAACGCAAAAATAGAATTGAGAGGTCCAGTTAAACGACTAAGGGAGGGTGAAGCTTAGCAGACAGCTAGCCAAGTAGCTAGCCAACTATCAGAATCAGAATACTTTATTAATCCCTAAGGAAATGATGTGGGTTACAGTTGCTCCAAGACAGTAACAGACTAAACTATTTAAACAATACAATATGTTACAGCTAACTTAATGACAACTGTAAGCTTTACAGTTGTCATTAAGTATTAAAAGACAAAAACTATTTTATGTTTTAATCATGTTGATTTCTAGTCTAAAGTTGGCCACTATTATACGTGAGTGTGTGGGGAGCCCATTCTGACGGTAGAATCTTCTACCTCGGGTTTATTTTTCAACTGTGGAGGTTTCTGTTCTATACAGAAGAAGATTTGAGCCAATGGGGTAAAAAAAGAAAATAACTTATGACTTTTTTTTTTTTTTTTAGAAAAACATAAGAAATCTGACTTTTATCCCAATTCTTGGACAAAAGTCAGAATTCTGAGAAAAAAAAACTGCTCAAAAATATTATTTCAGTGACCCTAATCCTCTTCTGTATTTTGGTTTTTGCACTAACCCAAGTGAAAATCTATCATCTGTCATCTTTAGAGGAGCTACATTAATAATTTAACCAGTTTCTGGCTTTATATTTACCGTATATATTTAAGGAAGATTATCAATCAAATGATCAAACTCTCTGCAAGAAAACAGAGAATCTTACCCAAAATGTCAAACTATTGCTGTGAAGCATTTACACCTTATCAGTCTTTGATCTTTCCCAACTTCTACGCCATGTCCCTGCTAGGGTGTTACCTACCCAGCATGTCATGGGATGTGGTCCAAATGGGCGCCTCCTCTTGAACGAAGTCGACTGGCGACAACTTCATTCTGTGGTAGGTGATGCCTCTGCTTCTTCTTGTGAAAATTATCTGCGGATTCTATTCGTGCTACACATGTGTCACACAACTGGCCAGCAAATGGACATGAGAGAGCTCATTTTTTTGTTTCGCAGATCCGGTCCCCCTGTTGCCTCTGTTGAAATTAAATAACCATGTTGCACTTTAAATTGGTACCATGACAACCCATGCATCAAAACACTCTTGACATTGTCTGCAAATGAGCACAGCTCATCTGCGTAATCTGAAGGAGCTTCTCCCTCTATTCACCTAAATGAAGTGTCACCTTGCTCACTGTCCAAAAGCACTCTCACGCTCCCGGCTCTATTCAAAACAACAGCGTTCATGAATCTGTCAGATAATAGAAAACACACTAAAACACCCTCTCTGTAATGGCAGTGTTAATGACTGATTTTGACAGCATTTATTCAATAAAACTAATGTGTTTCTTTGATGTGTTTGCTGACACATCTTCATTGTACAGGGTAGTTTTGTTGTGTTTGAGTCACTGCAGCAACATAACGATTTAGGTTAAGGCCTTGTTCAAGATTGCATAATGGAAAAAATGTGCAAGAAGTAACATCGAACATCATATTTGAATATCACAGCTGGAATAATAATACATTGGCAATGACATCTGACATCCATTGTTTCCAGGATCCTATGCAGGAGCAGTGATCGCCATGCCTTTAGCCGGAGTGCTCGTTCAGTACGTCGGCTGGTCTTCGGTCTTCTATGTTTATGGTAAGGCTGATGTTTGATCAGTGTGAGAGTGAAAAATCGATTCAGTAAAAGAGAAGAAATGCTGACAGTTAAAGAAAAACAAGTGTCCTTCTACAGTCTTGAAGAAAAGCAAGTACCTCCTCTGTCAGTTCTAAGGTTTAAGGTTTTTACATACAAAAAACCCCATCACGTAGCACTACAGAAACAGTGTGTGAAAAACAAAAAACTAATCAGAGGGTAAGTAGCTGCCAGCGTTCGATTAACTGATGTTTTGGCACTGTGCTGGTCCGGCGCATTCAGGCGTGTGTTTTAACACAACGGCAAGGAGGAAAGCAATCAGCAGTGATCTGAGAGAACTGTTCACCCTTTCTAAAAGTTGTAAAAATCAGACTTTGGAGCTGCCAGATTGTCACCTTATGTTGAATAGAATCTAAGATCTAAAAATCTATTAGTTAACAATGTATTAACATGATTCACTGCAGACTCAAATGAAAATGAGAAAGGGTCTTGATTATTAAATGGTTACCAATATTTATAGGTAGATTATTAGAGAAGATGAAAGGTGTGAAAAATAGTAATATGCTGTTAGTTAGACATTATTAGGTCTATATGAATTGAATGAATGGCTGGACAGACATAAAAGACACTACATGACTGTAAATGAGTTGTTAAATGCACGGTTTCGTGTCATGAAAAGTGGCTTTAATCATCCTCGACTGTCACGCTGTTCTCTGGCATTTTTATGCTTTGCACAATAAGCCTTATCTGCTCTGCTTTTGAGTTTGATTGGAATGATTAGCACTCACATCAAATTCACACTTTGGCAAACGTGTTTTAATAAAAGAGCTACTCTGGTTCTGCTGTGATACAATCTCATGATTTATTGATGTAAATTAACATTTTCCTGTCTGGGCTGTATGACTCACACTTGTTTCATTTTTTAATAATGAGAAATTCTTGTGGACCAAAGGAGGTCTGGACTTGGCGTAATTAATCTGTCCTGCCCTCAAGCTACTCTTTCATACTTTACAAAGTCTTTGACTACCAAGATAAGCTTCTCTAAGGGTACATGTGTACAAATGTGTGAATTCACCTGTTGCCACTGTTGTTTTGTGAAAAGGTGTTTTTGGGATATTATGGTACACGCTGTGGCTCCTGCTAGCTTATGGAAGTCCTGCTGAACATCCCACAATCACAGACGAAGAGAGGACGTACATAGAGTCCACCATCGGTGAAACAATGCACAAACTGAGTGTAACCGAGGTGTGTCTACTGCATCTATATTGACAAACACATGCACACACAACAGAATGGCCAAACCCTTTGAATCAAAGCCGAAACTCTGCATTTTGATCACATCTTGTTTGATTTAAAATCCAACTTGGTGTTGTACAGAGGCAAAACTACAAAAACTGTATTTCTGTCCAACAAATTACGGAGCTAACTGTCCATAAACAGCACACACTGACTACTGTCCTCCAATCACAGAAATTCAAAACTCCGTGGCGTCGCTTCTTCACCTCCATGCCTGTCTATGCGATCATTGTGGCCAACTTCTGCCGCAGCTGGACCTTCTACCTGCTTCTCATCAGCCAGCCAGCGTATTTTGAGGAAGTATTTGGATTCCCCATCAGCAAGGTGGGCCTCTCAATACCAACCATAGTTACAGAAAATGTCCACAAAGACCCATTCCTTATCTTAGGTCTGAAATATTCTAACCTTAATTTACTTACAGGTGGGGATCCTGTCTGCTGTCCCTCACATGGTGATGACAATTGTTGTTCCTATTGGAGGCCAGCTGGCTGACTTCTTACGCAGTAACAAAATCATGTCTACCACTAATGTGAGGAAACTCATGAACTGTGGAGGTACGCCAGTGTAAACACATCGTTTTCTGTTAATCCCAACTATCTGACTTTGCCATTTTGTACTAAATACAGAAGTAGCATAGAAGAAAGTCATTTTCTGTAATAATTCACACTGTTTGGGCATTCCTACATTTTCTTTTAGCCCCATAAAGCCTGAAATATTAAAAAATTGCCAGAAAGTTCAATATTTGTTTTGAAAATGAAGACCTTCTTGAACCATCTGACAAATTTGTTAAAAAAAATTAATTTTCATATGACTTTCAGTTTGCACTGTATTTACTGGCATTTAAAAACAAAACAAAACATTGCTTAAAAATGTATTGTGAAATTTATTTAGGTTTTTTCAGGGGGCAAAAATCCCAGTGATGATGTAGAAGTCTCCAACAAGTATAAAGTATGATACACTCTGCGTGAAATGTTAATTTTGGTCAGCTGTGGCGTAAACCTTACATTGGGTGGTGGTCTAATATATTTGGTAAGCACTGCAAATAATATTGATGCAAAATAATTATATTACAGATAAAAACTAAGTGCACGCTAGATCTTGGCCTGATCCAAATTTCTAAATTGTTAGTCTAACACTGTAACAGTTTGAGTAAATTACTGGAAAAAAATAGTATGAAAAAGCATTTAATTACTAGTTTCTTTCATTCTGATTAAAGAAAGCAACACTAACAGGATATGTTAGACCACCCTATGTGGAACATGGTCCTATATTTTCCAGTATCCCTACTTAAATGGTGACACTGGAGTGTATAGTAACCCCACACTCCCACTCTAGCATTCCCACATTTTTTCCATTAGGTCAGTATGTTGGGAAGCTGAGGATACATTTCTTACAAATACCTGGTGTTACGTAGTTTATAATGTGAGTAATTCATATAAAAATGTTTTCTCACAGGGTTCGGTATGGAGGCTACTCTGCTGTTGGTGGTTGGGTTTTCTCACACGCGAGGGGTCGCCATCTCCTTCCTTGTGTTGGCTGTAGGCTTTAGTGGATTTGCCATCTCAGGTATTTGACGTTTAGTGTTTTGCTTTTAATTTAAGATTTTGAGCTTGACTGCATTAATAATAAAGGTGTACGAAGGTGGGCAGGATGTTACAGATTTTTAATTGACTTGTGTTTTATATTGCTTTTTCTGGATTCTGAAAGACCTTTCAAAAAGTTATTACATCTTTACCAGCCACAGCAGGAAAGCTGGTATTGTTTTTACCTTGTGATCATATCTGTGAACAGATATGATCAATTTAATAGCAGTAAAACAAAACAAGCATGCAAGATGCAGTTGGAAAACCTTAGAGATTTATGGCTGGGGTCAAAATAAGGGTTTAAAGATTGCTCAGAAAAGAGAATCACAATGTCCAGCCCTGTCCCTATTTCTTTTGTAACTGGTGCTTAGAAATATAACCAAGGTACAAGATGATCTCTTGTTTCCTTTGGGTGTGATGCAGTGATGCAGTATGCATGCATACAGAAGATCTTCTACTGAATATTTTATTAACTTTTGTTAAGCAAACAAAAAAGATGTCAGTCTGAAGGTTTAGGCACAGAGTATTCAAATGCCATAAAAATGAGAATTTGTGTCATAATTATTCAATTCAATTCAATTCAATTTTATTTATATAGCGCCAAATCACAACAACAGTCGCCTCAAGGCGCTTTATAATGTACAGTAGATCGTACAATTATAGATACAGAGAAAACCCAACAATCATATGACCCCCTATGAGCAAGCACTTTTGCGACAGTGGGAAGGAAAAACTCCCTTTTAACAGGAAGAAACCTCCAGCAGAACCAGGCTCAGGGAGGGGCGGCCATCTGCTGCGACCGGTTGGGGTGAGAGAAGGAAGACAGGATAAAGACATGCTGTGGAGGAGAGACAGAGATTAATAACAGATATGATTCAATGCAGAGAGGTCTATGAACACATAGTGAGTGAGAAAGGTGAC
>VVHJ01058444.1:0-10743 GCA_015107715.1 Tylochromis polylepis | reverse complement strand
AAGAAAAAAAAATTATTTAAAAAAAAAAAAAAAAAAAGGATTGGGCCAAGAATGGAGCCCTGAGGAACCTGAAGAAAGCAGAGTTTTAGAGGACGGAGTGTCGCTGAGCCTAAATGAAAAGTTCCCAGTTAAAAATGATTTAAATCACTAAAGTACAGTTCCTTTAATTCTGTCAACATGCACCAGCCAATAGACAAAGATCCCATAATCTACAGCATGAAAGGCACTAACTACCAGATCATTTTCTTCTCTTCATTGGCCCGTTGTTAAATCCCTGATAGGCCCCCATCATATCTTGAAAACCTCATAGCATCACATTATCTTAATGGCTTAACTGACCTTCACTTCCAGTTTAATTCAGAATTACTTTGAAAATTTGATTAATAACCTGTAAAGTATTATATGGCCAGGCGGCTGCCTGTATAGCAAATTTGCTGTCTTATTCTACCATTCAGTCTCTCCGATCTTCTCCCAGAGGTGATTATGCTTTTGAGACTGTAGCTCGTAAGCTTTCGAACAGCCTTCAGGTCAGCTCAATCTGTCGTTTGTTTGAAACAACCACTGAAAACTCATTTATTCTTAGGACAGCATGAAAGTAATAAATGCATAAACTCATTTTTCAGCATCCTTCTGAGACAAGATGTTTTTAAATTTTAGAGATGTTACGCAAATGAAAGAAAACAGTCCTAAATATCAGTTTAATATGTGTATTGAAGGATATATTCTGGTTGAAAATGACTCTAAGATTTCTCACAGTATTACTGGAGGTCAAAGCAATTCCATCCACAGTGAGTGAGGCATAGTGTTTCTAAGATTTTTATGGCCAAGTAAAATAAACTCAGTTTTATCTGAATTTAGAAGCAGGAAATTAGAGGTCATCCGGGTCTTTATGTCTTTAAAACATTCCTGCAGTTTAACTAATTGGTGTGGTCATCTGTGTTTGTGGACAGATATAGTTGGGTGTCATTTGCATAATAATGAAAAATGTGCTATGCCTTCTAACGATGCTGCCTGAGAAAAGCATGTATGATGATAACAAAGCTGGTCCTAGTACAGAACCCTGTGGAACTCCATAATTAAACTTTTTGTGTGAAGAGGAGTCAAACCCGCCACCATTCAAACCACTCTAATCTATATGCAAAAATATCATGTTTAAAAGTGTCAGATGGCGCATTAACTATTATCTGTCTAATATTGTAGGGTCTTTACCTTACAGTCTAAACTGCTTTGAGTTTGTTCTGAATTGGGGCACATAAAAGTTTAGACATTCAGGAGTGGTATTTACTGGAATTTTATGTTGAACAGTTTTTAAAGTTTGTGTTAACCACAGATTTTATGTCAGGCATCTAATCAAAAGTCAATTTTAAAAAAAAGACAACACAGATTTTGAGGAAACAAAAAGTCAAAGATAATCGCCCGTTTAGTGCTCATTACTGCAACATTTATTATCCAAGTCATGCTTAAGTTATAATCTGTTTAAGGCTGTCAGAGGTCAGAGCTGGGTTGCAAAAGCTGTTTTTCATCCTTGTAATGCGAAAAAGATTTCGATAATCAGATTAAAATGAATGAAATGAAAACAGCAGAAATGTGAAGTCTAAATATGACTTCAGCTCGTCGGGATGGAAGCTGAAGTCAGCAAAGAGCAGTTTGGTTTCAAAATATGTTTTCAAAACTGTAAAGGTTTGGTTACTTTGACTGAAATTAATCTGAGAAGCATTTGCATGAACTCAAAGAGAATAATATGTGATTAGCAGATTTTCCATCTATTGACACTCTTCCTGAGGGATTCAGGATCGTTCCCGTGTTTTCCTCTCATCCGACTGATGGTTTTTGGCAGTGAAACACAAATGAGTAATTTGGCTTTCTGCAGCAAACTTCCGCACATTTTAACCATGACTAATCCTAAATGAATGGCCTCATTGGGTCAACTGTTATGTGTTTTAAAGTTTGGAGCAAGAAGTTCAAACTTGCCTCAGACTCTAATCTGAAGCTGAGTCGTAACTTGGTGGGATTTAAGTCGTACCAGCTTTTGATTCGGTTTCATTCATGCAACCACTCTGTGCCACAGTGGCAGCAGGGAGGAAGTCCAGCTGGTAGTAGTCGATGTCACGGGTTTCACGGGATGATGGGACCCTTCCTCTGAAATTCTCCTCCGTCCTTTCAGCTTCTTTGCATATTGATGCCGCAAACTCAACCACAACTGCCATGGCCCCAGCGTTTTGTCTTGCTTTGACTTTTGAGCCGTTTAACATTACTGAGTTATTTGAGTTCTGTTTTCTGTCCTTTGCTGATTTGCTGTTTGAGGTTTTTCAGTCTTCTGACTGAGCTTTTACTTTTCGTTTAACTTCATTGTTGTTCTTTAACTTTTATAATATTAATGTTTTTGGTCTCAGTCTTGATTTTTGTATTATTCTTTTTCCCAGTTCTATCCACATCTTTATTCCATCGTCCCTCTGCACTTTGCCTCATTTTGTTTATAGGTGTTTAATATCTGAGCCATTTGAAGCGGTCCGTGCATCTGACGAGGATGTCTTCTAGACACCTGCTAGGTGATGTCTCAGGTGTATTCCACCAGGCGGGGGCCCCAGGGCATACCCAGAACACGCTTGAGAGATTATGTCTCTCAGCTGGCCTGGAAAGTCCTCTGGAGGAGGTGGATGGGGAGTGGGACATCTAAGCATCTCTGCTGAGACTGCTGCCTGCAGACTGGATGAATGTTTGTTTTACATGAAGTTAATGCTGATTTTACAAGAACAGCCCAGATTCATATTCAGGGGACAGGGCGTGAGACACACGGCCATCCAAGACATTAGTAAGTTCTGCACATGCTGGATTTCCATTTGAGAAAATCTCTCTCACCAGTCACTACAGCAGAAAATGTGAACTATGTTTAAAAAGTTAGAGTATCCCGTTCCTTATCTGACAGCTGTTTAAGTCTGATCTTTGGCCCTGGGAACAGTGCTTTGTCTTCTTAATGGCCCAAAACTTGAAGCTTAAAAAAATTATTTTCTTTGAACATTTGTCATTGTAAAGTTCATTTAAGGACGATAAAGAATCGCAAAAAAATAACCACCAAATGAGTAAGAAGTGGCAGTAAAAGCTAAAAAAAAAACACAAAAAAACCCCATCACAAACATGCTCACAATAACTAAAATAGAAGAACTCTGTCCAGGTGAGGTGTGATTGATGCCCCAAATTAACCCAAGCAGGCTACGTAGGCTGGTGATGAAGGTGAACTAAAAGTCATGTAATCTGGCCTTCCCCACCCTGAACGCAGCTAAACCGGTCCAAATTCACACACACACACAAACCAGAGTCAAATCAGGCAACCGGCCTGGGCGAGAACACGGCAGAGTGCGCCACTTGTTCTGAAAACCAAGCTTCAACGAAAGCCAGAGCCGTGTGAGCAGCTCTTCAAGTGTTTGGTTTGGAGCATCTAAATGTCATCTGTCATGTGCAACACTTTGGATATATTCATGTAAATATATACAAAGATATCAGTTTCGTTTAGCAAGCCTTTCCTGTCAGAGTGATCTCAGCCAAACTCACCAACCGACTGTCCGCTCTTCTTTTTTTTTTCTCCAATATTCATGCCATGATTTGTGCTTCTGAGCTTTTTTCTCATGATATGTTCAAATGGCAAAAACAGATTTCAGCCGCCGACTCGTGTTTGTCTTTCTGTCGTCCGTGCACCAAAAGCACAACGAGCTCTCCAGGCAGCAGAGCGGGGACTACAACATCTTTGACACCTCATCAGAAGAAGCTTCTGATTTCACAGGAGTTTCATCTGAAGAGTTCAAACTGCCACAGCGTCTCCAAACCGCTGAGACCTCTGCAGAGTCCCGTGTTTGTTCCGGCTGTAAAGTTTCATTTTTACATGAGAATCGATGAGGATCGACTCACTTTTTGAACCTGGAGCAGACATGTGGCACTTTCACCTTGGCTTCGTTTTTCAGCTCCAGACGTTGCCCTTTGGGGGTTACTCAGGGGACCCGTGAGCTGACCTTTAAATTTTAGACTATGAACATCTCTTGACAACAAAGAGACACAAGACAACCACTGAGAGATGCTGAGAGTGAGTGTGTCCCTGCCAGGACCGGCTCTTGGCACGCCACTCGAAAATAAAATCCCCAAACCAAAAAACGGTCAAAAAGTCACTCATTAAATGCAAAAACTGCAGTCCGAGTGACGCCTCATCAGCGTGCCTGTTATGTCAACACTGCTGTGAGAATGGCCTTTATATCCTGTGCTGGCCTGCTGCACAGTTTCCCAAATGCCCCAGCGCCCCGCGACCCCGCTGAGCCGTACAGCAGCAGCTCGCCCGTTGATGTAAGGAGCTTTTGGGAAGCCGAGCGGAGAGCGGGTTCATATGAGCCAAGTGCTGACAGCTTGAGAGGCTCACGCAGGCTCGTTACAAACCGTGGGCGTTTGCATCCAGCTTCAATAAAACGCTGTGAGCGCTGCGTGTCTGTATCACGTCTCCGTCCTTCAGCCTGGATCCTGTCTTGGTAAACGTTTCTCGGCTTCGTTTCTTTGGTGTCACAGCTGCGATGTTCCCGGTTGTGACTCCTTAGGGTCATTTTTATGAGGCTGTTATTCCAGCTGTTTGTTTTAATTTTTTTTTACAAAACTAGATTGTTTTCACAGTTCGTGAAGGAATCAAAGAAGAGGGGCTCCACCACTGAGCACACGCAGAAGCTAAATGAGTGCAAAGAGACACAAAGCACGTCTGTTTGTAGTCTTTCTGTGTCTCTTTCAGTCTGGGGGTCGAGCTCCTGTGTCGGGACTTGTGGGGGCCATTCTCGGGTCTGTGCCCGGGGGGCCACATAACCACCAAATATTTTCTCACACATGATGATGATGGTGATGATGGTTTAACCAGAACAGCTTTGAGTGGATCCAAGAACAAGAAGAGCCGCGAGTCTCCTGACATCGCCACGCTGTCGTCTGGGCCGTTTTATGTGTAGATTAGCTGTAACATGTCCATCAGACAGCGTTGGACGTGGATTTTGTTTCTTTTGGAAAGACGTGCTTTTAGCAGTTACACGAGCCAATCAGGCCCGGTCCGCACGTGCACGACAAACACAGCTTTTTCTATCTGTTTTGACCTTTTAAATCGACGTTTAGATCGTTTTACGTGTGGACAAAAAAAAAAATCAGAGACTTTGTCTTGAAATGTCAAACGTGTGCACCTTTATTGCCTGTTATGATGTCAGACTGTGCACAGTGTTATTGTATATGAGTAGGGTTATATCGCCACATGCTGCTTTGGCACACTCCTGAAATTTTTCTTCTGCATTTCCATCTGGATGGAGATATTTTTCAAAACAAACGCAAGAAAATCCTCATTTAACTCTTTACCCCTTGAAATCCTACTATGGGTCACCTTCGAAGCTGGAACAGAGTGGTTCCTGTTACATTTCAGCCTGCTTATAGAACAAAAAGACGGAGTTTGCGTCTGAAGTTAGTGAAGGCGACTCCTGCCTACGCAGCTACCACTGGAAAAACCAGAATCTGTTCTGTGTGGTTATATGGGTATGTGTTTTGTTGTATAGATTTATTTGGAATTATGTGCACATTTTAAGGGAGAATGAGTCAAAAAATCTCTTTGCATGTTCTCCCCGTGTTTGCGTGGGTTCACTCCGGGTACTCTGGCTTCCTCCCACAGTCCAAAGACATGCAGTTAGTGGGGATAGGTTAATTGGAAACTCTAAATTGCCCATAGGTGTGAGTGCGAATGTTTGTCTGTCTGTATGTGTTAGCCCTGCGACAGACTGGCGACCTGTCCAGGGTGTACCCTGCCTCTCGCCCTAACACAGCTGGGACAGGCTCCAGCCCCCCCGCGACCCTGAAAAGGAAAAGCGGTAGAGAATGGATGGATGGAGTTAAAAAATACCCGTGCACGTGTGGACCCGACAGAATATCTGCGGTCATCTTCACTAGTTCCATTCACAACTGGATTTTAGCAGCTAGCACTTAATAAATATGACGCAGGTGATGATGTTTGTCTGTTGCTTGGTTCTGAAATAGGAATGTTTGAGGTCATATAAATGATCTTCCCTTTGCTGGAAAGTCTGTTTCTAAAAGGCAGAATACACCATTTTTTGTTCAGTCTTAACTTTTTTAACTAAAATCTTTAAAGGTGTTAAAAAAATGTTTATTATAATTGTTAAAACGGTGCAGAAGCTCTTATTGTGATTGCTCCTGTACGTCCTAGCTGTGAGGACACCTCCACGAGTGAGGTCTGATGGGACTTAAAGTTGTGCAAGATTGATGCTTCTAATGTATTTGCTTTCTTTCTGTCTTTGTCTTCATCCTCCTCCTCATCACCCGATCTCGCATTATTCTCCCTCTCACTCCTCCGTCATTGTGGCGAGGGTAAACTTTCGCTCCGGCAAAGGAAAACATGGAAAAGGCAGCGCTGCCCTGTAGCTGTCATGATGTCATCGAGTCCCAGCACTCGGCTTAAGTTATCTGCACCCTCTTTATGACTCCACTCACTCTGAGCACAGAGCGTGTGCATGTGTGTCATACAGAGCGGGGGTGGGGCTGATGTTTTTGTGTGTGTTTAACGACAGGCCGGGGGCTCCGAGTGCTTACCGAACCTAATAAATCCTGACAAGCTCTCCACAATAACCTGGATGAGGTTTCTCTTTTCTCTCACTCACACTCTCCTTCTCTTGACAGCTGGCTAACCTCTGTGCTCGCTGCATATTATACCTGCCACCTACTGTTTCCTCAACTTCTGCACACTGAGAACACACACACACTTCCACGTATTCCCATCTCTGTGAGGAACCGGTCACACACACTATTACCCAAACCTAAACCTGATTCTAACCCTAACCCTAAATCCAAGTCTGATGTTGCTTCATCAGCAGTCTTAAAGGGCTCTCAGTGCGGCATCGTAAGCGTGTATTCTTTCTAGTGGCCAACAGGGGGCAGCTCAGGTTGCACAGAGTTTGTGCCTTACCATCAGCATTCATCCTTCAGTTAATCACTGAGATTCGCTCAGCACGCATCACGTCTAGTTTCAAAACACAGAGATCGATGCTGAAAATGCTTCAGGCTTCATGGTGGTGCTACTTCACAAAACTAATGGGTGATGTCCTTCTTTTATATACAGTCTGTGAGTCTTCAATTTCTGATTCTATACACTGAACCATCCCTTCGTTATTGTCACGATTTGCGAGGGCAGATCGTGTGGCGAGGAGAGGAGTGGACCCAGGCGCAGAGATAGATGTTTAACAGAAAGAAAGCCTTTATTTCTGGCTGCACAAAAACACTACAAAACTAGCAAAGGGGAACTGAGAAAAACTAACAAAAACCTAAACTGGGGACAGCTAAACATAAGCACACGAGATACACAAAAAACACACTGCGGAGAAACCTGGGGACTTGCAAACACAAGGCGCGACGCAGTGGATGATGAGCAGACGAACCGACGGGGAACAAAGGAAAACACACACAATGTATACACACAGAGGGTAACGAGGGAAACGACAACAGGAGGGAGGCACAGCTGAACCTAATCTGACATTACGAGACGAAGGGGAAGCAAAACACTGAACACGGGACGCGAGACTGTCAAAGTAAAACAGGAAACAAGAGACATTCACGAAGACGCAGACTTGACACTGTGACATGAGGGACAGAGGGAGCAAGAGACACGACTGGGAAACAGATGAATAAATGTGAAGACAGAACCAGACCTACACTGGAGACATGACACACTAAACGTGGGACAGGACCAGACCTTAGAAATCACAGAAATATAACCAGAAACTGAAACGAAGCATATTAATAATCAAAAAACACAAACACCATGACAGTTATGCTGCTACAGACTGAGGCTGCTGGGAGACTTCCCATGATGCACTGCGCATTTCCTCTCCACTCAAACCTTCACAACATGTTGTTCACTTTTGCCTCCTGTTTCTTATAGTTGATGTGTCGTGCCTTTCCCCTCATCTCCCAGCCAGTCACGGCCGACGGCTGACCCCTCCCTGAGCCTCTGTAATCTGGAAAATGTTCATTCTATCGCACGGCTTCACTCAATATCAATAAAAATCAGCTGATTCTGAGGTGATCAGCTGGGAACTTTTCAGATTTCATTGATTTCATGTGAACCATCCATAACTATTTTTACTTCCCGGCATTAGAAGTACGAGTATGCATAGACAGTATAGCGTACAGTGTCATTTATGTAAAATGAAGCAGACCGAGCGGGAGAAAAGTGTAACATTTATTGGCTGCATGGGATTTGAACCCTGCTCTCCTCTACCTTCTGCCAAAGTGGATTAGTTGGAACACTACTGTATGGAGCCAGAGTCTGGACCCCAGTGTGGATTTCTAATGTGTCAGGTTGGCTGAATCATCCGTCTCTGCCATGACGCTCGAGCTGTTTGTGAAGTGACACAACTGCTGGCTCGGACGTTACCCATCAGTCAGTTTGACGGCTACGGTCCGAGGCAGCGTAGAGTAGCGTGTGTGTGTGTAGGTGTGTTAAAACGGGACAGCACTGCTTGGGTCCAGACTGAAATATCTCAGCTACCGTTTGATGGATTCCTGTGAAATTTCACGATTCCTCAGAGGATGAATCCCTGTGATTTATAGCACCACTATAAGTTTAACAATTTAAGTGAAATATACCAAGAAGTACTTGATGGTTCAGCTAAATATGAATGTTTAACATTCTGAATCATTTTCAAGCCCCACAAAACCGACTCTGTAGCCTCTTTTCCCGTAGTGTCTACTCAACTGAGTACCGCCTAATGTGCGTGGGGTCGTTATAGCAACGCGGTCGAAAGTCCCGTGACGTCATTTGTCTGCAACACCAACACAGCACAACAATGGAGGACACTGAGGCAATGGTGCTGCTCGGTCTGTGGCTGTTTGTCAGACTCGGGGACCACGGTGTTGGTTTTTGCGCAGCCATTTCCCTCCATGCCGGGTGTCACAAAAGGCGGTTTTAATTTTTGTGAAGGGGTCGCTCACACGACTTGTCGAGTAACACCACTCGCTGGCCAATCGGTGGCATGCCTTCTGTTGACATCGCATTTTTGGATCAGCTCAGCTCGCTTGGAACCCCGGGCGAGCAGGTACTAAAAAAAGTAGCTGGTACCAGGTACTATAACCTACTGGAAAACCCTAAACACTGCGTAGGAACGAGCAGGTGCTAGTGGAAAAGGGTTATGAATGTACAAGTTCTGTAATCGCACAATGGGATGTTTGAGATACTCTTATCAAACTGCATTATAATGATCAACGAACTGTCCTCACAGCCCATTGTTCTCCAGTGGGCTGGTTTCAGTCATTATGCAAATCTGCTGTTCATCAGGTTGGGGAAACCTGCAGTCAGCTGAGACTGAAGAAGTCACTTGGATGAGTGACGAAACGTTTCTCCCACTGAAAACGCTACGTCCAGATGAACACAATCAACTTTTTGGGATTTATCAAACTTCATTCTTGGGTCAGAAAATAGCTTGTGTTTTATTTTATAAGAAAAATAACCTCTGAGAGGAGGTTTGTTGGAGGTATCCTGACCAGATCAACAACACACCTGGCTCCTTTTATTATGGAGGAGTCACAGATCTACACTGAGCGCCTCAGCCTGTCCGAGACTGAGCCCAGAATCAGAGGAATCTCATTTCTGCAGAAAGCTGGAAAACTGTTGCGACCGTTCAAGTAACAACATGATTATAACTACAATGTGATAACTGAATTTAGTAGAGTAACATCTTTAACATCTCAGGCTGCAGTTTAGCCACGCAATCAATCATAGTCTCAGAAATGAAAATTTACCTTTCAATCAAGTCTCTCACATGCATTTCTCTCTAACGTGTTGCTATATGATATATAGCATTTATCTGCACAGTCTCATAGATACACACACACACACACACCTTCATACATAAAGCTACTTTTTGCACAATGCTCAGTCTTTTGCACAACCCACTGTCATTGCTGCACTTTTCTATTGCACTGTTGTGTGTCTGTATTGTCCTGTTCTGTCTGGTGTTGCACCGTCTTTGTTTTGGTTTTTTGCAATTTTTGCACACTTGCACTTTATGTTGTCCTGTGTTGATTGTCTGTTATATGTAGCACCGTGGTCTTGGGGGAACGTCGTCTCGCTTCACTGTGTGCTGTACCACTGCACATGGTTGGAATGACAATAAAGCCACTTGACCTTGACAATATATGTAAGGTTAGGTTCACACGTATCCCTTCATGTAGAACTTATCTCTAACAGGTCACTGAGGACGTGGTGGATGTGAAGAGGCTAAAAATTGTTTTGAAAACTTCATCTTCTTCAACAACATCATGAACAAATGAGTGAAACTGCTCCTTAAATCCATGTTGTTTTAACTCCAGGACCCCCCACCACCCCCGTCACGTCCTTGTTTCTTAATTATCCTTGCACACAAACAAACGCTCGCGCTTCTCGTGTGTCGACCTCTCGACACTCGAGAAATGAGGGATGAAGTCATTATCAGCTCTAATAGGTGACGTACCGTTTATTTCCACAGCACTGCGGGGAAATAACATGACAGCAAAACAAACGGCACCATTAGTCATACTTAACAGCACCTGTAAATCAGCTCAGTGCGTATGTATGTGTGTGTTTTTGGGGGGAGGAGGGGTTCTTGTGTGTTTTAACAGGTTATTTTGCACGACAACTGCAAACTGTGGAAAATATGAACCGCACAGATGACTGACAGTATATGATGAGTGCAACGCTCT
>VVHJ01058437.1:0-10637 GCA_015107715.1 Tylochromis polylepis | reverse complement strand
TAAAAACCCTAATCTGAGGAGAAATGTGCTCAAACTAGAGCTGAAATGACCAGTCAGTTTATAGAGAAAATAAATCTCCCAAACTGAGAATACAAAGGAGCTACGCCTATAATAAATCACAATTAATGCAGGAAATGGATGTTCATACCAAGTTAGCAGGGCTGTTTAAGCAGATATTACCTAGACTTCTCACATAAGTGGTGCTTGTCCATGTTCTATGATATTAAGCTGCTCACATCTATACTTACAATTAAAATTTTGAGTGTTTCAGTGTTCCTACTTCTAATGGATGATGGCTAAAGGAACTAACACGACTCATTTGGTATCTGTATCTGAAGGTATTGGGAGGTAAGACCTGGTGCTAACTGGGCTGCTGAGCGCTAATGAGGCTCTGCCTAATTTAGAACTAGTAGACTTGGGGATTAAGCAGGAATGCAGCCTTTAAACAAACAGTCAGCATTCAAAATGGACAAATCTTTCACCGTGTGCTTCGTCACCTTCTGCACGTCAAAATACTTGTTTGTCATGTATCTGCTGTCTTTTCTGTGACATGTTACATGTCTGTGCTGTTGACTTTCACCTGAAATTCTAGCTGCAGCCATCAAAGAATCTGAAAGCGCACTCTGCAGTAGTGATGCAGATTTTTAAAAAAAAATCTAATAATTAGAGAAGTCTCTGTGCGTCTGTCGCTCGCCTGTTTTTATCCAGTGTGTTTCAGACATGCTGGATGTGTTTTTCGGGACCAGATGTAGTGCAGCGCTGCGTTTAAGGACATGTAACACACAGAGGCATGTTTCTGAGTCATTCATTGACATTACTGGATTCCCAATGCCTCTTAAACTTCAAGTTTAACCATTAGATCAAAGTTTAACCCCACGCTGCATAAATTTAGGTCTACCTTTAATCCTAAAATCAGCTGTTAGCTCTTTAAAGTTCCTTTAACGGTGTAAAAACAAAACTTTGGTCCAATGCTGAAAGATGGAAATGCATTAATTTACTTTGTAAATGTGTTTGGTTTCCTGTGACAGGTGACCTCGATCAAGGAAGCTATTCTACTTCATGCTAATCCCACTTCCTGTCAATCCCACTGAACAGAAACAGCTGCAGTTCAGCTAACAGCACTCATGAGAGAGGCCGCAATAAACAGCAGTGAATGGAGCTAAACAGTTAAAATAATAATAATAATAATAATAATAATAATAATAATGACCCCACTTCTACACAAAAGGTCCAGTTTAAAGCAACACTGGCATTCTTTTTCTCACGATGAAGCTTTTTTTTTCCCGTCAAAGACTAACGCATGCTGATTGGACACGCTCACTCGATGATCGCTGTGACCAAATGATAACTGGATTTTATAAGCATAGCAAAGCCTAACAGAAGGATCCAGGTGTGTGGAAGAGACAGATGTTTGTGATGTTTGAAGGTCACAGAAGTTCTCCGCTTCTGCTCGCTTCACGCATTAAACTAAAATGGCGGGTACCGTAAAGCGGGTTACGGTGCTGTGACGTCACTAATGCGGTCGCAAACTTTGAATGGTTTCTATCAAAAACATAGAAATTTCCAGATGAAAAATGTTGAAAACAGGAGATTTATCTTGATGCGTTTAGGGGACATCTGTAAATTGCAGCTTCACTCTGTTGGACAAAGAATTAAAACTGAGACTTTCTTTAGGTTATGCCAACTATTCTTTTCTACATTGTGACCTGTAATACAATAAAATATTTTATTTTTAAAATGTATTCATTAAACATCTTGCATATCAACACTATATATTTGTTATAGGCCTGTATCAAGCAGTTAGACTTGTGTGACTGTTTTTATAAAGATGACATTATCAATGGAGAAAGTAATACATGAGTTGGGTGGTTATTTATACACCAGAATCCCACTTCTGCAAAACTTCTCTCTAATCTTAATAAAAATAACGTGATCTGAAGCCAAAAACCGAACTGAAACTTTGAAGTGTGTGAGCTTGAGTTTCCTTTGTCTTACTCGGTAAAACATCTTTGAATGAGACACACTCTGAAGCAGCTTTAAGCCAAAAAGCAGATTGAAAACGTGTTGTTTTTTTTTTTCACATGAATATTTATGTGCTGAATTGAGTCGAGGTTGTTGGTGCAAGTTTCCTTTTCCTGTGGGTTTATCTGTGAGGAATAATCACACAATCTGCTGACTGAAGCTGTGGCTCAGGATCCAAAATGGCAGCACAGGGCCCTCCTGACGGGCACAGATTATAACTGAACTCACATACTTGCAGGAAGGTGAATGTGACTGCAGGGCTGATATCCGGTGGAGTTGCCTCCTTTGGTTTCCGAGGTGTGTTTGGGTTTTGTAGTTTCAGCTCTGGGTCTCTCACACAGACACAAAAAAAATGGTGAAATCAAAGCTGCGGGATTATTCGCCCGGTGGCGGCGGGGACAGTGTTGGCTTTCAGACATATGAACGTACTCCAGGTGTGCTCAATTTATTGTTCCTGCCATGTAAACACCCACGAATGGTGAGGGTGTGAGGTAAGACGAATCAAGTGCTCCTCAATCTGCTGTCAGCATAAACACACAGGATGCTTCATGTAAACCGAGTTGAAGATGAAGTAAAAGAAAGAAGTGCTTCCCTGAATGATGAAAGGCAGCCTGCATATATTAATTGCTTATTAACAGCTTATTAATACACATTAAGCTACTAATGGTGCGATTCTTTTAAAGTACTGTAACAGAACGGTGATTTCTGCTTCATTTAGATCACATAATCTATATTTAATGACATTAAAGATTCAGTGAGACATGGAAGGTTGACAAGAAAAATGAGGAGTTGTGGTCATGATGTCCTGGAGAAAATATCTCAAACTAATCTGGATCCAGAGACTTTGTGTGGAGGGAGTTTTCAGCTTTCTTTGTCTAAATTAGAAACATCCTGTGTCAGACAGGAAAAATAGTCGTGCATTTGTTATTTCCAGGCCGGACTATTGTAATTCCTTATCAGACCGCTCTAAAAACTTCTAGCTCATCCAGAATGAATTGTGCCAGGACTGGAGGCGTGGAATTCTCAGGTTTTCCATCTCTCTGTTTAGACTTTAACAGTGGTGGATGTTCACATTAAACATGGCTATAGTTTCAGATAATGAGGTCAGCGTATGAACGTGTAATCCCCGTGAGCCAAAAGATCAGACTCCAAACACCCAGCTTCAGACTATTTATTTTACTTTCACAAAGATTAGGGGATTTCCCAAAGGTGTTCATCTCAGGCTGTCACAGACTGGCGACCTGTTCGTGGTGAGCTCTGCCTCTCGCCACGTGATGGTTTAGATTAGCTCCATCCCTCCCATAACCCTGAAAAAGTTTAAAGGTGCAATCACTAATTTTTTTAGGTTATTTAACAGTGGGAAAAAAAGTATTTTGCTAATAAATAACGTATTGTGCAATACATGTTTCAACAAACTGATGCATTGTCATAAACTTAAAGTATTAAAAACGCACATGAGCGGGTTTGTGGAAGCCGCCATGTTGTCCCACCATATTTGAATACAGTGGCTGTAAAGGGCATCTCCCTTTATGTATGTGGCCAGAGACCGGTCATGTATGTAGAACGCTAAAGGTGGAGGAGAAGAGAAGTTGTACCAACAGAGGCTAACAGCAGCTAATCGCTGCAAAAATGGCAGAGCTTACCATCAGAAAAGTTCAGCATAACCTAAAAAACTCAGTATCACTGTCATTGGTGAGAAAAGAGTTAGTCTGAATCACTGACTCCTATCAGACGTCTTTGTTGGGTGTTGGTCGGGCGCTTCTCACCCGCCATTGTCAGCTGAGGTAAACGGTGGATCCGATTCAACCCGGAGATAATTTTACCCACTGAAACTTAAAGAAATGATCTCATCACAAATTCCACTCTCTGGTCTTCCTGTGTCACGGGGGTGCTCTCGAGTTCATCCAGAATCTGCTCTGTAAATTTCATGGTTTAAACATTTTTTTTATATCATATTGTCACGCGTCGACACCCACATAGACTTGCACACACCGGTTCTTTTGATCACACCACTTTTATTGTGCATTTGATTTTCACAGACGGCAGCTCCTCCAGCGCTCCCTGCGCTATCCTGTCCTCCGTCTCCCTTCTCCCTCTGTCTCTCTCCTTTTTACTGTTTGCGGAAACAAAACAAACCATCAGTGCTGACAGCTGGCACCTGGGCGGCCCCGCCCCTCGAGCTCACTGCCACACGCCTCCCTTGCAGCCGCACCAGGGACCACACCCCGCCACACATATGAATATCATATAACTTTAAAAATGTGTATGAATTGGGAAAAACCTGCACTTCTGTCCTTTAGTTTTTCTCACGTTGTTGCTGATTTCACCAATGAAACATTAGTTTCCTGCTAATGCATACTGATTGGTCGGTTAAAGATTTACTGGACATCCTTGCTGAGTGGCACCTCCTTACAAAGGGTAACTTAAGTGTGCAGTTAAAGCCCAACAGAAACTTCAGTGTGCTGGTTTTGGTGGTTGAAGGTCACTGAAATCCTCCACAGCTGCTCGCTTCCTGCCTCAAATCAAAATCTCGGCTGCTGTGACATCCTGTATATTCCAAGGATGGTGTTTTAGAAACTTACCTAAAATCTAGAATAAATTTATTTATTTAACTATATCTATTTTCTCAAACACTTCTACCAAAAAGATTTCCAGAATAAAAATGTTTATCACATAGAATTTACACTGTTGTTCTACAGCTGTGAGCCTGAGACAACCAAATGAGGGATTTCCTCTCTCTGTGACATCATACAGAGCTGAAAAAACTGCAAGAAACTGAGCCCTTGTTCTTTCTGTAAGGGTTTCCAAAACAGGAAGTCCAGACATTAGGTGTTTGTAAGTATTTAGAAGTTCTCTGGCCCCGCATCCCTCCTTTTTACAAGGGGTAGCCAGTCAGAACGTTGATTCAAAGAGAGGGAGAAGCTTAAGTGACTTCTTTCAGACAGTACATGAACTGGGGGTCTGCAACAAGGCTCAGTATAAGACAAAGGAGGATTATTTCAAACAGGCTCATGCAAAGCCTCTCGAGTTAGAGCACATGTACTTTAACATTTCTACAGGTGATGATGTCATAAACCTGACTTAAAATACAAGTTGTTGAGCTCAGAGTTTTTATTTTGGCTCCTGTAAGTACGCTCTTCAATCAGATTCACACCTTTGAATATCACGTGGTCACATGGTAGGAGCCACTAGCAGGAAACAGTTTGGAGTAACGCAGCAGGCTCCACATTGCAGACGCTGAATGATTAACTGCAGCCGATGAGTTTATGGTGCCTTTCTCCTAAACGTGTGGCCTTCGTGCTGCTGCAGGTGAAAGAGAAAGTAAAACAGCAGGAAAATGCTGCTCCAGCTGCTGTTTGTGTGTGTTTAATGTTTCAGTGAATTTCTGGCCTTTTAAATCAAATTTTCAACGTTTCCTTCACTCAGAGGTGTTTAACGTGTTGGCAGTGAATCTCTGAGTAACGTTTCCACACGGGAAAAGATGGCACGGCTCCATCGTCAGGACTGTCAATATCAGAAGCGGACTGTGCAGAATTTATGGCTCGAACACGCCCTTGAAAATGTGGGGAGGACTGAGCTCTGTGTAGGCATTTACTTTGAATTTGACTCCATCACTGAGGTATTTTCTGCTCTCTAATTCAGGCAAGTCTAGTATTAGGTCAGTGAATTGTCGCAGCATTATTGACTTCAAAGAACCATGATGAGTTTATGGGTCTGAATTTAAAGTTATTTAAAAAAAAAAAATAGGAATAAGGTCTGAAAGTTGTGGTTTTTGGACTCAGAGAACAGCAGTGTGTCATTCAAGGTGGTTTGTAGCCTCGGTGTATCGTCAGTCGGCAGTGATTGTTTAACCCAGTTTAACCTCCAGCAGTTGCTCCACGCTCGTGTGACTCGTTTTCCTGCCAGGAGCTGCGTCACCTGCCAGGAAAACGTGCTCGCGGCGAGCTCGTGTTCGTAGGTTGTTTTTAAAATGGTTCGAGCCACTCTTGGTGTTCAGCTCCGGCTTTTTTGTGTGTCCAGAACTTTGTTGCCGATCTGGTTATGAGGCCTTTGATAAGACAAAAAACTGGAGGAATTCGAGTTTTTTCAGCAGGTTTTTGGCAGATATAAGAGATGATGTCAGCCGTTTCTTCATGTGCTTTGAAGCGCCAGGTTTACCCTCGCGGCCATCGCCGGGCGGAGCGCTGAGTCATGCTTCAGGTTACTTTGTGGTTCCTGATGGGAGGAAATTCTCCTTGATGGGTTAAACTGTTACACCAAACACGTGAACACGGCGTTCTCGCCGCTTCACGGCCTGCAGGACCGTCAGAACATCACTTTGACAGAGACGGCTGCACAGTGGGAAGATGAGCCTGCTTTCTAACCACACGGTCATACGAGCCTTTAGATTTTACCCAGAATGCACTTGAATGGCTCAAACATCCAGGATACCAAAGCTTATTTCAGACGGACATTAAACTGCTGCCTCCGACAGGTCCTGTGATGCTGACGCTCAGAGCTGGTCAAACAGCAGATTTTGCCTTTAGATTGTGTAAAGGTGATTTGATTTCATCTTAAATGTGTTTTTAAGCTCTGAATTTCATGTGGATAACGTGTTATACTTCACTCTGAAAATATTTACTGTGCAAAGGTAGAAATTTCACAAAGTCATCAAATATAGTGATGTTAATGTCCAGGGGAAAAAATCATCTGATTCTGAGGAGTCGGCTGATTTTAGAAACTTTTCTCAGATCTGTTTGGTTTTATGAATGAGCCGTCAGACTGTGACGTTTTCACTCTGATGCATTTAAACGACTTCTTTGATAAAACGTGTGACTATAGTGTAGTGTGACGTTAAAGGAAGTCTCACTGAAACGCAGATAACAGGTTTAAAGGTCAGATTCAATGAAATCTCTGTGCCATTCATGTTCTCTCACCTAGAAAGACAGAAATATGCACATTACATTAAAATGAGGATGGAGGTTAACTTTAAACAAAAGATTTTGAGTTTGAATTTTGGGACACACTTAACGATGGGCTGATAAATGCGAAACAATAAAACCGCATCATTAACTCGTCATCATGTTTTCTCCTTCTTTCTCTTGGAAATGCATGTTCATAAATTTGTTTTCATAAACACATTTTACATTTTTTAGATGTGAAATCACCTCCTTTTTTTCACCTGTAAAAACAAAAATTTGCAGATTTTTCTTTGACTGTTATTTGATTGTTGTCTTTTACATTAATTTAAATGATTGTTGTAATATTTTTAGCTGATATCAGAGTAATGTGACTGAGTTTTGAGGCTCAGTGTTTCTGCAGAACACAGCTGTTGGGGGTGAGGTTCGGGCTGTAACGGTGAAAACGGCGTTAACTCTGTGTCTCTGTGCCGTTTTCTGTCTCTCTCAGTGGTTGGGTGCTCCCTCCTGCCAGCGAGGCAGTTACGCCTTCTACAAGTCGGTTAGCAGCCGAGCTCAGCCGGACGGGCCCGTCCAGGTGTGGAAACTCGGCGAGTTTTACTTCATCCGCTGTGGGCCGCAGGATCCTGTGTGCATCGCCGAGGTGAGATACCCGCAGGTCGCCTCAGCTTCACCGAGACTTAAAGTGTCTCCTGAGCTCATTCTTTGGGTTTCTGGAGGGAAACTGGACCGTGTCCTGAGGGTGAATGCTGAGGGGCAGAAGAAGACTGTGAAGAAGGGGGAGGAGCTAAAACTGTTTTCTACTACAGTCTAAAAGTAAAAATAAGGAGCTAGACCTGAGCAGAATGGATGAGCTTTAACGTAACACTGAGGCACGGGCCACTTTATATAAATATGAATGTTAGCATTTAGAATTTGAAATGCTACAGATGGCGGCTGTCCCGCTGTTGCCCCCCTGAGATCCAATCAGCAGCCAAACACAGAAATATATTAGTCGTTTCTGTGTTGAGCTTACAGGAGGAGAAAAAAGCTTTTTAAAACTCGCTTTGGAGCAAAAATAAGAAAAGTTTGAAGGTTTTGAGCAGCGGTCCTTTACGTGAGCACAGAAACTGATGTTACAGCTCTTTAATATTAGTTTGAGATGAGAAGGTCAGCACACCTGCCAGTCAAAGTCCCCACGCTCTCATTATGCAAACTTTAAACCTTTTATAGATGAGCTATACAAGAACTGAAACTTTATTATGAAGGAGGAAACCATCCAAACACTACTGTAGCAGGCTGTCAGCATGTCTATATGTTAACATGGGGGTCTGTGATTGGTCACTTTGAGACCTAAGCTCAGGTTTTGGTCTTCGTCAGCATTCCACTCTCTTTAAAAATGATCAGACACTGATGGATCCTCAATTAAAACCTCTGAGGTCCTACACTTCCCATAATGCATGTGTGTGACATCACTGCGTAGGCTGATGTCTTGTAAACTTCACTCCTTTCCTGAGTGTTTTGCTGAGTCAGGCCGACCACGATGAGTAAGCCTGACGCTGCAGATCGAACCTTAAATAGGTCGCCGTCCTGCTCTGCTTCCTGCTTGCTGCCTTACGTGAGCTATACAAGACTAATATCATGTTTTATTGAGTCCCACGGCGAGGCTAAATTTAGTCAATTTAGGTCGTGGGCTGAGCCAGCGAGGACTCGTGTAATGAGATTACTTTGTATTTAGGCTGATGGTATTGATGGAAGGTAATGAAGGATAGGAGGTGACTGTAAAAGGCTTTTGACATACTGAGGCTGTATCGGTCAGTCGACAGGCAGGTGGGCAGTAAGCTGCCAGTGTGACACAAGCGGTTTGAGCTCCTCCCCCTTTGAGCCAGCTCATTTATGATTGGCAGCCCCTCGTAAACAGTGGAGCTCAGAGTAGATCCACTTTAAATGGATTTCCTCTCATTTTTGGGACGTTAACCTGCTGCTTACTTTTCATTCTGTCACGGTCTTAATCCATAGTGAAGTTAGCGCATTAAACCAATAAGCTGTGATGGTTAGGAGAATTGGATATAATGCTTCAGTCAAAACTTTTAATAGCTTCTGCACATGCTCATTAGCATTTTTCTCTGTGGTTTAACCCTCGGGTTTCAACCTGGCCAATCGACGCCTTAAAATAAAATAAAACTCTCCCTTAATCTGTCTTCTGGGTTTCATGGTGAACCTTCGCCCAGTTTCAGAGTCTCTTTCCTCTGTTTTTGGTCTCTGCCAGCTTCTAATAGAAGTATTAGAGAAGAGCTTCACTTTGAGCACCACATGTGACAAAGAAAATAGACTGTTTATTTTTAAGGGATTATTGCTTGTTAATAAAAACCCGAGTATATTATGTACTCTCAGCAAGGCTCTGTCTCAAGAAGCGTTGATTCTGATTCTCTAAATGGTGCAGAGGAGCTTTTATAGTTCACAGTAATGCTGAGTAATAGTAAATCTGAAACCTGTTGAAATGAGGGCAGCTTCTGCAGTGGCACAAACGCAGAGCTGGCTGTGCACCAGCGGCATGCTGGGAGGGGAAATGGGAATCGGGACCAGGCCACGGGGAGGCTGCAGGGTCGATGGATCCAGGAAGCAGCTCTTCTAAATGTGATGAAGTCATTCGTAAAATATGAAGAATTTTTGGTTTCTCTTGCTTAGAAAACGCTGTGTGCAGTTTCAGGAGTACTTATCTTCAAGCAAACGTATTAAATAAACGTTTTCTGGTTTTCTGACATCACAGAGCAGATTTTAGTAATTGCACTGTAAAAATTTACTTGAACTGATGTGCTTCCCATGGTTGTGTGCTCGGTCCGACTCCCCCTGCGTGACTCAGTGAAGCCAAACAGAAACTCCCCTGAAAGATTGGCCGAGACTCACGTCTGACCTCAAACCTGCATGGCGTGGAGCGCTTCAGCTCCGTGCATGCTAGCGCAGTGTCTGCCGCCTGTGCCGGGACAAAGAATTCCTGCAGGCTTAATCTTCAGGTGCACAGTTGAGGTGTGAAAGGCTCAAATTCAAAGGCTCTGTTGTAATAACTGATAAAGCTGATGGTGGACAGACTGTAAGACTGTTTTAATATTTAGGGCCTCGGTATCAGCGACTCAGTTCGAAGGCAGTCGGTGGTTTTTAGGCTGATGCTTCTGTGTGGAGGCTGTAAATGTATTAAATCAGTCAGAACCATTGAAAAATAAACGTTCTGTCCTTTGTGTGCTTCAGGTGACCTTACTGTGGGAGGACCAGACCCGGCGCCACCTGCTGGCCAGTGCCAGACTCTACTTCCTGCCTGAGGACACACCAAAGGGCCGGACCAGGGAGCACGGAGAGGTTAGTCACCTGCCCGTCAGTTTATTTATGTGAAGTGCAGGTATATCCCCACACCGCCGCCATGGCCTGAAACTACTGATGATGCTTAAGGCTGTGACAGCCTTCCTCTTCCTCCGTGTTCTTATTTATGGATTTAAACTTGCAGTACTGCTCTCCTACCAACTCCAGCTTTTAATTTTTCATCTGTTTTTGGTCTTTATCAGCTTCCTTAGCTCATTTTTACTGTGCTTTGTCTCTGTGTCCGGTTCCCACCAGACTCTGATGGATTTGTTTGACCTTTACCAGAGTTTACCCCAGTGTTTACTGGCAGTTTTTGGTCTCCACCAGCTTCTAATAGGAATATCTGACCTTTTAGTTACTAACCTTTCCATTTTGGCCAAAGTG
>VVHJ01058435.1:0-11634 GCA_015107715.1 Tylochromis polylepis | reverse complement strand
CAGCTTGAAGTCTTCTCTTCACAGTTGAAAGTGAGACTTGCTTACTACGACCACTGTTAAGCTATGCTTGAAGCTGTTGTCCTGTGAGCTGCCTATCACGCAAGCTGTTAACTCTCAGAAACTTGTCCTCAGATTTAGTTGTGGCTTTGGGTCTGCCAGACCTCTTCCTGTCAGAGTTTGCCCCAGTTTCTGAGCACCTTTTGATGGTGAAGGAAACTGTACTCACTGACACCTTGACTTTCTTTTCAATTTCTCTGTAGGAAAGACCTACATTTTTAACTGTTATGATGGTCTGTCTCTCTTCCATTGTTAATTGCCTTTTTCTCACCATTTTTGTAGCAACACACTGCTTTCTGAAGCACAATACTGTTCAACTGATGCTCACGAGGGTATCGTACCACAGTGTGTTCCAACACTGCTTTTACGCAGACAGAGGGGGCTGTAAGTAATCCAGAAAAGTTGGAACACCTGTACGAATTAGTAGCACCAGCTTTCAAGGCTTGATAAACCTCATTGCTGCAGAACAGCTTTAAACTGTTAACCCATTGGGTGTTCCCTGAAAAAAGACTTTTTGCATAATTTTGAAATGTACATTATTTTTCAGTTTTGGGTAGCCTTACCTTTTTTTTAACCTCTGGCTGTTCACCACTTACCTTTGTACCATTTCAAGCTATTCATTGGATGAAAGAATTGCAATAAATAACTAGAAAAATTGGGGTTTTCTAAAACTTTTGACTGTTAGTGTATATATAAACCCCTAAAAAACCCCATTCTTGTTCCTAAGATCACTATCATCTTTCCATGTTTAACATGCCTGCATTTTTTCACACCTCCCCTAACTATAAATCTATCTCTCCATTTTTCCTGAACTCCACAGGTAATTCTTTACTTTATTGTTCATTTCTTAAACTATTCCCTCCACTCTTACTTTCCTCCATTCACCCCACCACCCTCCCTAAGGCCCCTTGCTTCCTCGCGCTCGGCAACTGATAAAAGGAGGAATAAATTAGGGAGTCCATGTAGATTGTGATGGCCACTCCTGACAAGCTTTAATCAGAGTAGGGAATCATGATGATTCAGAATACAAAGCTGTCTAGTATGTAGGACCAAGAATTTAGTGAAGGTCAGCAAATTGAACAGACTTGATTGGCTACTTCCTTTAGTTCACCACACTCCCTGACCTAAGAATCTTTAGTCAGTATGACTAAATGTTAGTCATGACAGACTACCTGTGGATAAGTACAGGAAAGCAAAAAGGTTATAGTATCAGTGATGTTAAAGTTCTACTATACAATTCCAGGAGACAAGGTTGCCAAAAATTAAACAAACATTTAGCTGTTCCAAGTAAAAAAGACATAATTGTATTGAAATTAAAGGATATTTCTTTAGTCACTGCATTCACTGGTACTGGTAATATTCAGTATTTTATTGTGGAATATTGCAGCATGTCACAGTCACAAGGAAGCAGACTGTGTGGAGTGAAAAGGAGGACCCAACTCAAACTTAACAGAAAGTGAGCCGTTTATTAAGGCTGGTTTAAACAATACAAAAAGGGCAAGGGCGAAACTAAACAATAACCTAAACTGGGAGAACTACGGCAAAACATAAAAAACCTGGAACGTGAACACATACATGAACAGGGACATGGAAACCTGCCATGAGAAACCTGAAGACTTGGCATAAATACATGGACATGGAAACGTGGCATGACACGGTAGCAAAGCAGACGAACGGACAAGGAATGAATGAAATGCACAGACTAAATACACACAGGAGGTGATCAGGGGAGGTGGAAACACATGGGGAAACAGCTGATTAGAATGAGAACATAATGATGCCACAGGGGAAGTGAAACTAAACACAATGAACATGGGACACCAGACCGCTTCAAAATGAAACAGGAAGCATAACGGGATGCAGACATGACACAAGCTTGACAACATAGGACACGCAGAAATGAAACATGACAGGTTAAGACACGCAGACTGAACATGATGAACCGACAAGGGAGACTTAAACACAGGGGGTGATGACACAACGGGATCTAAGAAACATTGAACTTAAACGGCAACTTGGGCAAAATAGAATGAGCGGTAGCACTTTCTATTACAGCTCAGTAATAAAGGGGTAATAGTAGGGTAACAGGGGAAAACAAGTGGAAAAACAAGTGTAATATTACTCATCTGTAACCACTGTTGCTATATTACTTGGATATTACATAGTTATTACTTTGGTAACTGCATAGTAATAACTTAGAAATTACCACATTATTACCACTTGTTGCTCCCTTGTTACCCTACTATTACCCCTTTATTACCAAGCTGTAATAGAAAGTGCTACTGATTGAGCTTAGATAACCTAATGAACTTAAACATAAACCCTAAACATCAACATTTATTAAAACTCAAAACACTGGGTCAAATGACGCAGGATCGTGACAGCAGCACTCTTTAAGTATTCTGTATTAATCTTAGTTTTCAAACTGTTTTCTCAACTGAACCACAGATGGGACTCTAGATGTAGCACTGGTTTCTTGTGTGAGACTTGTGCTTGTATGTTTATCATTCACGCCAACTTAGTTCATAAATGTGTACTTCCTTATTAAAATAAACAATGGGATGTATCAGGTTTTATTCCAAAAAAGAACAAAAGTTTTTAAAACATGTTGTCACAATGACATTTCCACTGCGAAATTGAAACAATATGCTCTGAGAGGCTTTGGTGTACAGTGATCTTTGCAGTGCCATTACACATGACATGAAGCTGAATGCCTAAAACCTCCTTGTTCATTAAGGATCATGCCAGTCAGTTTAGCTACGTGGTCCGGTGAGGTGATTTAAATAGTTTTCTGAAAGCCCAGTGGGACAACACAGCACTCACACAGAAGACCAGAATTTTTCTCAACTGTTTACTGTTTGTTTGTGTACCTCATGACAGTTTTCTTTGCTATTGTATTTACTGACAACAAGCAAAAACCTCTTAAGGTACCAAAAATAGTAGCTGTTTGTTCTTTGTAGAGTTACACTGTCCATAAAGATAAAAGCCAAGACTGTAATCTGTGTTTTTTTTTTTCTTTTACAAAAGCACACAGAAACTACATATCATTTCATTCTTACAGTGAACGGGTGTTTTAGCTCCTCTATAATTAGTTGAATTCACCTGCTATAAAAACTATTTTTGTCACAGAGAATAAGTTATCCTTATTCTAAACGCCTGATAAGCAACAAGCCACCAGCATGAAAGTCATTTGACTTCTGAAAGTCGACTGTCTCTGGCACTGAGTTGAGTTTTACAGGCACTTGAGTTTTGGTAATTGGATTGCTCTTCCTTCCTTCTGTGTGTCTCATCAGGTAATCAGTCTCCAGTCTCCAAAGCCCCCCCACCCCAAGAAAAACATGAATTTCTGTAACAAGTATAAGAAGTGTTTTGCTTAAGGGAATATTTCATTGCCTCATCTCTCTCTTTTCACTCTCACTATCTCTGTACCTCTGCCTCTTATCAAAGCTGTGATAGTGAATGATTCACCACAGTGACAGTCCCAAGGAGGAGGAGAAAGAAAGGAATGTCTGTTTTTCTCTCTTTATGACTGTGTGATCTCATCTTTTCTCTAGTCCTCTTTTGATTCCCCCAGCATTTTGCATTGTGATATATTCAGCACCCTGCTGAAAGAAACTAAAACCAGTGATCAGAAGAGGTGAAGATTTGGGGAGAGTGAGACTAAGTTAAAAATACATTTTGGTGTGGCCAAGTCAAAGCATCTTCTAGATGTTTCTTGTTTGCAAAAATGTTGCCTAATGACCAGTGGCAGTTATAAAGCCAACTTTTGAACTAATAAGGGACACTCTGGTGTGCCAGAAGCACAATGCACAGCCAGCTGGGCATAGTGTAAATATGCACTGTATGTACGTATTCTTATTTTTTTTTAAATGCTGTAAAATGTTGATATTCAGTTTAATCAATACTTTATCAAAAACAATAAAGAAAAATACAGTAAATGATTACAGAAACCACATGGGTATTTCCTTTGAAAAATAAGCAAAAAAAGAAAGAAATGAAATAAAAGGATATTTTTTTTAATCATAGCTGACAGGTTGAACCCAGGTATGTTTTTCTTCCTATTGTTTGTTGTGGCTGCACAGTCTTTTCTTGTTAGCAGGTTTATCTATACCTCTTTGTCTTCTGATTATGCTGCGCAGATTCGTCTGATACAATTGCGGTCAAATCAGATTTGGTATTTATAAGAGACTTATTGTGACTCACTGATTAATCACTCTTTTGAAGTGGCCATTCTATGTCACAGAATTAGCAAAGGTGCAAGCTGTTTTTTGTCCAGCGCAAGATTAGAAAACTTTGTATATATAGGCCTTGTCTTTTTTCTTGTGATCGACTGGCCCTGCTTCTCTTTTGGCATTAAAAGTTACTGTTGGGATTTATTAAGGAGTTGCAGTATCAGTTTTTCATCTGAAAGGTGTGAACACAGGTGGTTTTATTTTTTTTAAATTTCTCATATATTTGTTGGAGTTTTCCTTTCAAAGTACAGCATTTTGGGACAAGAGTATTTAAATGAGTCACACAAATAAGATTTACTAAGGTTCGCAACATGCAATTTACTGCAAAATATGAAAAAAACAAAAAACAAACATGTCCTATTTTGCGCCTGATGTGTCTGCGATATTTGCTGCTTGGAGTGTTCATTTAATTGGAATTCCAGGGAGGGAAGATGTTATCAGGGTGAGTGCATAATTGGCACAGATGGACTGCTCCCAGCTGTGAGCGCAGTGCCAAGGTTTTGGTTACGTCCTGTAACTCTTCACTCTTCCCTCAGTTCTCAACCGTTCACTCAGCCCAGCACATTTCTGGTCTTTAGTACGTCACAAGAATGGATCCTGTATTAGGTATTCCAGATAGCTAAAATACTTTTCACAGTGAGTGGATTACAGTCTTTCACATTCTTATTCGTACAGAGAGATTAGTCTATAATTAAGACAACTGAAAACTCTAGAGTTGTCAAAACTCTGTGTAGCTTTGCAACAACTTCTTAGTATAGGAACTCTTGCATGTAAAATGTATAGGAAACAAAAAAACAAGAGCAATGTTTACATTTACACGTGAGGCACAGTAACTCAATTCATACAAGTATGGGTCAGGATCTGATGGTAAAAATATATATATATATTTTTACTCTTCTGCACATCATATTGGCCAGTGGTTTCACAGGTGTTTTCAGTTTTATTATTAATGCAGTCTGTAATAATGCATGCCTTCTCTGGATCAGTCTCGTACTTTCCTTATATAAAAAGGATATCCAAGCTGTTTCTGAGGAACAGTATTTTTAATTGATAAATTCCCCCTCTGTACTGCTCTTTTCTGATAGAATAGGTCATTGTTTATAAGTTAGCACAATATAAGTAGACCGCCCACATAGAGTTTCACTCCCACCAATGCATTTTTGCTATTGCAACCTCGTGCTAAATTGCCCTGCTTAGTAAATCTGGCCCTTAGTGTCAAGGATCAATGGTACCATCTTCAGTGCTGAGCATACTGTATTACTGTCTTTTTGTGGCTGTTGCCTCTGGTGTATATCATTGACATAACCTTGCTTTTACAAGGCTTTTATCCAGTTTAAATAACTGAGTGGCTCTTATCAGCCTAATCCTATAACTGTGACTGCTTCATGTATTTAAAAGTTTCTTGATGTACTTCTGTTTCTGCACCTACCAGACAAACAGGCTTATAAATTTGTACTTTTAAAAACTTTTATTTAATCAGGAAGTGAAACTTGTTCTTCTGTTTTTCTCAAGAAGAAAAAAAATAAGCTAAGCTCTACACAGGACCCTGCCAGAGTTTAAACCCAGAACCATCTTACTGTAAGCCACCATTTCAATTATTTTTATTTTAAATAATTGAATTTAGTGTGTGACTCAGTTCTGTTAGAAACATCTCTGTTCTCACCTGTGGCCAGATGTGAAAGAGGTGTGCAAAAAGGTGAAGCATTAATAGTGAAAAATCCAGGAGGAGAAAAAAGAGCACTGATGAGGATTTAAAGGGGATGATGGTAACGGCACAGTTTAAAGCTAGTGTGGGCACAAAAAAAAAATGGAAGTCACCCTGTCTTTTCACTTCTTGGATCCTGCCTTCACCTTCTGAGTGTCTTTCCTGTGGTCTATTTGCAGTATTGATATGCATTGTTGAGGTCTGTGTTTAGGAGAATATTTTGATTGGTTTTATTTGCCTGTGTGTTTTGGGTGATGAATCTTGGTTAGTCTATGTGTGTGTATATTTTGAAAAAGCCTTCACTGGAGTGTTTAAAGGTAACAGTCTATCTGTTCAAAGAAAGTTATAGACCTACTATAGAGTTCATCAGTGTTGAAACAACAACAAGAAAAAAAAAACTAAAGGCAGTATTCCTCTTAAAACACCCGACATATGCTATCAAAATACTTCAGCACAACTCAGAGATGTTAGACTGAAAGATTAGTTGCAAGAGCTTGCACAATTATCTTTAGTTACTGGTGAGTTGTATAAAATTTCCCCAAACCTTTAGATGTTCTCTGAACACATAAACTGTGGGTTTCTAAAGCTGTGCCTTGGTCTGGAGGGCCTATCGCAGTGTATATGGCTGCCAGCTTCCATAGCTTGTAGACTGTTAAGCGCCAGAGATATCATTGGTTTCATTGGTACTTGGTACAAAAACACTCACTTTCAACAGAATGAGCAATATAATACATTCAAAGGTGAAGTACATTTTCCTTGAAAAATGGTTTCATTTGTCTTAAAGAACCCAGAGACTGAAACAAAGACAGATTTTCCTGAAAATTCTGCTGTAGGCCCATGTCACAAAATCCACTTATATTTCAAATGGTGTTTTAGGCTTTTCATGAGTTTTATGTGGACACAACAACAATAGGTCACCTACCTCTCTTGTTGCACCATTACAGCTTAGTGCAATCCACTGCACTCTGTTCAGGTCTTTCCAAATAATGATTAAATTCAAGAGCTAGCCAGTCACACAAATAAATTTCAAATTGCACTACACAAAATAATTCACATAAATGGGCAGGGAGTCAAAGGAAAAGCTAATGATTTTAAGGAGGTACTTCAACCTTAAACATTTTATTGTAGGGCGTTAGTGAACCAAAGAAAATGTTGGTCTATTAAAATGGTACCTACTACTTTAATCAATTTATTGGTTGTGGGGAGTAAATTGGCCACAGTGCAGTGAGTGCACTTTATCTGTTAACCCTTTATGACTAAATTGGATTATAAATAAACATGAAATGCCGGTCTATGGAGCAAATTATATCATTTGAACTTGGTTATTTTTTTTAAATATATTTGATGGGTTTTTTTTCTTCTTTTACTGAAGTGACAAGTGGTACAGTGGAATGGTTAGCACTGTCACCAAAGCTGGCTGGACCTTTGTGGGTGAAATTTGCACGTTCACGGGCCACGGGCTCTCTCTAGGTACATCCTTTTTAGGTTAAATGGTAATTCTAAATTGGCCATAGGTGTGAATATCAGTGTAAATGGTTGATTGTCTCTGTGTTAGATATTCTATAAACTGGTGACATCTCCAGGGTGTACATGTCCAGATGTCTATGACATCTGTCTCCAGTCCCAGTTGAGAAAGGGTTTGGATGGATGGACAACAACAAACTCACAGCCAGCCAACCTGCTCTTTGCCATTGCTACTGCATGTCATTAAATTTTGTGTTCTCTCTCCTCCATAGTTTATTTTGTCTTTCTGTAACATATCTCTATGTTAAACCTAACTTTCTTTTCATGTACTGAAAATTCCTCAGAATACTATCTACTGCTTTAAACTATCAGCCAGTGCTAACATAAAGTTGAGCTTTTGGAATTTACCTACATGACGAAATATATACAGAGTAATAAAAGATGAAGTGAATGTCCACTTCCCCAGCCATCAAATTGGTGTCTGTTAAACTGGTCTCCTTTTCAAATATATGCTGCTCATGACTCTTCATTTAGAATTTTGGCACATTTGGGATGGATTTTTGACAACTGAAAAAGCACCCCTGGATTGCATTCCTTCCCTTCAGACCCTTATACGGTTAGCAGGGGATTCACATTGTTGGACAGTCCCTGCACTCGTGCTGCCTCAACTAAGAAAGCTCCAGGTTGGGAGCTACCAGCTTTAACTGAAGCTGCTCAGTACTGCCATTGTCTTCCACCACACTAATGTCCACTTCAGGGGATACTGGAAGGGAAAGACCTAGACCTTAAAAGAGCCCTCTGTGGTATGCGTGCCTTCTGATTCTGTGTTTCTCTACTTTTCTCAGGCCTTGGGATTTCACAGAGCAAGTCCTGCCTCACACATCCATACCCATTATTTTTCACATCACCTCTAGGCACATTTTGTATGATTTTTTTAAAAAGACTGACTGGACTTAATAGCAGAGAATTTACTTTTTAAATACTTAATGATATATAGTATAGGCATTTATGTAATATTGAAATAAAAGGACATTAAGCAAATTTTAGTCCTGTTTCCCGTGTGTGTTACTCATTATCATTTTTGATCAGGCTACAGAACCTCAACAATGGAATGTATACATAATTAAAATGTATTTTAAAATGTACATTTACATATACATATACATTTTCTTTCATTAAAATAAGATATTCCTTATTGCAAATCATTCAAAGTTTTATTTCAGTCATGAGAAACATTGTTAATCACAAGTAACAGGGGATTTTATGATTCCATCAGAAAATGACAATATGTTATTAAAACAGCCATCAAACCCCATGTCCTTGTCCTGTTGAACAATAGGTCTATCTCCATTTCTGCATATATAAAAAGTTCCTAGCAATATTTCCATTTCCTGGGCTTTAAAGAGCCATTAAAAAAATATGTAGTTTATTTCATTTGCTATCTTTTTATTTGAATTCAGAGGGGATCTCTGAGCAGTGACAATTTGTCCAAATTCTTGCCCATGAAACACGAGCTCCTTAAAACATTTGGTGATACCCCAGCAACCTAATATAGTATCTCTAAGATATTCCATTCCAAAACGTCGAATACCTAACCTAATGGGAATTGTCCTCTAATTCTATAATTTGGTGAGCCTGGAAAAACACACACATGTATGTTAAAAAACATACACACATACAGTACAAATGCTGTTAAAATCAAGCTATTTGCTATGATGGGCTTTTGTAAGTGGTTACCATGGTGAAAATTAGCAAGCCAAACCGCTCGCGTTGATTACCCTTTCAGAGATATGGGGATACAAATAGAAGTAGTTAATCTTGTTTAGGGCACACAAATTCATTGTGACAGCTCGGCTGCTTCAACCCTGCAGAGTGTCGCTGTTTAAATTGAATGGACTGATTGTAAAAGAGAGAAAGAAAAGAAGAGTACTATAATTTATTTATTTATTTTTTTAAGCAAGAAATAGTTTTGGGTCTAGTTTGGATGGAATCTAAATTGTTAGCTATTGTCTTAGATTTTTGTTTTTTAATTTTTTTAAAGTACAAAATACAACTTATATATTGGTATGCAACTATGACTTGGCCAAAACAGTGACAGCGTAGCTATGGGAGAAATATAGTCTAACAATTTTTCATAATTAGCCAATAAACATGCAGGGAGATATTGGATTCATTAAAAAAAAAACCAAAAAAACCCAGCCCAAGCGGGTAGACAGGCAGAAACATACACACATACACACCTATACATGCATGCGCACAAATGCATGCATGCATGCAAAGCTCTGCACAGAGTTGAACAGTGACACAGTAAATATACAGTATATAATACACAGTAATATAAGTATATCAGCCCTTTAGTCATTTAGAATGATTTATGTGGAATTAATAACATCAACAAGTAACACTCAGAAAGAACCATGCATTAGCTGACTTATGGTTGTAATGAGCACATAGGTCGTAGAGGGTCATACATCTCAGAGCATGAACTTCTCTCTTGAGGGAGACACACACTATATAGAAAACTGTGCAAGTTAGATTAAATGGAAGCAGATGCAGTGGAGTGCACTAAAGTGGATATTTAATCATAAACATTGCAAGGAAGGGGTGCCTGTTGAGAGGGTATATACTGTATGAACCCCAATGGCAGAGGAGCTCACTGAGAGGAAGGAAACACACACTTTGCAAACAAACGGTATGTGTTAAGAGATTAGAAAAAAAGTGACTTCCAACACAATCTGTGCATGATTTCTTTTTCTTTTTTTTCCTTTTGTGGAAGAGCTTTGGGGTGGAGGGGTTCAAAATGAGTAAACTTGGATGACTTTGCAGTAAGCAAACAATAAAGGAGTTCTTCTTGCGCTGAATGTTTGGTGAAGAAAAATCCACCAGCCATTATACTCGTGGAGCTCTAATTATGTTGTCGGCCTAAAATGTATTTTCTGCTGTGGCTTCCCATTGTGTCTCAGCTTTTGTTTGGATTGTGTTGCTTCTGTATGTGTTTCTTCCATTTAACCTCAAACACAAATTGATTTTTGAACACTCCCTGTAATTTTCTATGATTTTCCATTCGATCCCTTGCTCCCTTAATACAGATACTTGGTTGTGCTTGAACTTCGAGTTTTGTAGAGTGCGACTATGCTACATTCACAAGCACTCTCAAACCTACACTATACAGTACAGAATACATCCATTTATTCTTTTCGGCTGAGACATACAGATGATACAAATGATTTGCCTAAAATCAATAAAGGAGAAGCTAAGACTGGAGTAAAATGATTAAAAGTCAACAAGGCAGGTTAAGAAAAATATTTCATTAAAAAGACAAACTGACTCGATTTTTCCTAATTGCTGCAGAGATGCATTCAGTCATCATCACCTGATACACCATGCAGTGACATTGGGCAAGTAACAATAAATAAAAGTAAAACTGCACCACTATAAACCAAACACATGCACCACACACACACACAGAGAGACACAAAATGAAAGAAAACAATACGTTTTTATAAGTAATTTAAATGACTAAGTCAATTTCAACTTGATTAAGTCTCTTCCAACTTGGGCGTGGCCAGAAAATCTGAAAAGGCAATCATCCTGGAGGCATCCTAACCACATGCTGAAACCACCTCAACTGGCTTCTTTCAATATGGAGAAGCAACAGGTCTATCTCCTAGCTTGAGCCCAGCCCCCCTCTGAAGGAAACCCATTTGGGCTGCTTATATTCAAAACATTACTCTTTCGGTCATCACCAAGATCTTCACCACAACCGAACAGTACAATGCCTTCCCATTACTTCTGAATAAGATGCCAAGAAAAACTTAACTTACTCACTTGAATGGACTCTCTTCCAACCCAAAGGGTTGGATTCCACCAAAGAATGATAACCTTAGTTACAGTGGCTTGCAAAAGTATTCGGCCCCCTTGAACTTTTCCACATTTTGTCACATTACAGCCACAAACATGAATCAATTTTATTGGAATTCCACGTGAAAGACCAATACAAAGTGGTGTACACGTGAGAAGTGGAACGAAAATCATACATGATTCCAAACATTTTTTACAAACAAATAACTGCAAAGTGGGGTGTGCATAATTATTCAGCCCCCTTTGGTTTGAGTGCAGTCAGTTGCCCATAGACATTGCTTGATGAGTGCTAATGACTAAATAGAGTGTACCTGT
>VVHJ01058434.1:1105-11245 GCA_015107715.1 Tylochromis polylepis | reverse complement strand
GAAGTCACAGAGGTTTTATTAGAGAGACAGCCAAGCGTTTTGCAATTTGGCATAATTTTAAAAAGTTTAAATTTCTTCGATATTGAACAGCAGAAATGAGGCTTTCTTGTCAGAGGTCATTTTTGGAAAAAAACAAAAAAACCAAAACAGCTGCTGACAGCGCTGTACACAACAGTAGACTGGTGCGTCATAAAAAAAAATACTGAATTTCCCAGAGGAACCTACCCGAGGGATTAATAAAGATCTATCTATCTATCTAATAAGCAAGAGAATAATGCAGAAAACAGATTTGAGATGGGGAAACTTCTTGAAGTACACTGAGAGAAAGAAAGAGCTGTGCAGGAAGGGTGATTTTATCATGGTGGAAGCAAAACAGCAAAAGTAAGAGAGAATTAATGACGATATTTATCAAATGTGAACTGTAGTTTGGATCTTCTTTTGCTGCTAGTTCAGTGAATTTTGGTCGGAGAGTGACAAAACCTGCAGCATCAGAATCTGTGAGCTGTCGGCTTTCAGCCCCGACATCGTGTCCGTGTACGTGGCGTCAGGTGAGAAAGCCGACGTCTCACAGATTCTGATGCATCGGATCTGCACTTTGTGTTTACATGTTTCTGTGGAATCTTTTTACCTGCTCTCATTTGCTGTTTTAGCTGTTTGGTGGTTGTTGAAATAGTTTTGTGAGCTTTAACCTGAGATTCTGGCATTTCTGGCAAAATACTGTAACGATTGTTAAGGTTATTTTACTGTGGCATGTTGACTATCACTGTGCACTGTTGCTGTTTCTTTAAGAGACATGTTTTCGTTGTGCTGCAGGAAAAAGTCAGTGAGTGTGTGCGGAAAGGGGAGGGGGTTCTTGTTGTTGTTGTTGTTCAGGAGCTGGAGAATGAGTTGTACCGGAGGACTCTCCTCAGGAATAACGGCCCGCTTTCCTGTACCTATTCAATAAACTGTGGTTAGATCAAAGATCAAAACGTCTGGTGCTTGAGCGCTTATGCGAACGTTACAATACATTTATATTTAGAAATCGATTCAGGATTTAATGAATCGATATCACGTTATTCAAGCTGAAATCGATTTTAATCAGAAAATCGATTATTGAAACCCAGCCCTAAAGTCCATTATATGTGTGTGTAAATATGCTGAAGTATTACCACAATAAATATCAAAGAGCAAAAACTACAGTGTCGCGTGTTTAAAAAATAAATAAATAAAATGTTTCTTTGAAAAATATCATACTAGGAAGTGTATTAAATATATCTTCATTTAAAACATACTGACTTTTTCTAAAGTGGCCAGTAAAGAGGAACAAGTACTCTATAACGAGGATGTTTTTTTCAGTGCTCGTTTTGTTTAACAGTCAAAAACTCAAAACTTAACTTACAGCTTTCATGGCTTAAATCATGTAAGCCATGAAAAGGGAAACAATCTGACATTTGCAGTGATTACGTGTCACTGTGGGCTAACTGGCGGGGTGAAAATGGTGCGTTAACTTTTTCAGCTTCAACTGATTGTGTTATCACTTCTCTTTGGATAGCAGCACATCTGTACGTACCATGGAGCCTGTAATGCTTCAGGTTTGGCAGAGAGCATTACTCCGCCTCCACAGGACCCTGATCCTTCCGAAGAGGTTCGACTCAGGCTGTGCTGAGCACGCAGCCGTCCCTGCTTCCACGCCCTCCTGTGGTAGCAAGCCCGTGCTCCTGGTGTCCCGTCTCTACCAGCCTTCGAACTTACGTGATGTTGCACAGGACAGCCGGCTGCCAGGGGAGATGAGCTGCAAGAGCCAGAGGCTCATGCAGCAGGCTGGGCTTATTCATCCATCCAACCCAGGGTGTTACTACTACCTTCCTGCCACCGTCCGCTCTATGGAGAAGCTGGTGAGATGAGGTTTTATCTTCTTATAGGAGTAATAATAAAGTAATATTAGTGGTTGGTTTTGTCCTGCCAACTAACAGAAGAAAACAAGCGAGTATTCACAGATAATATTTTATTTTTCTTTGTTTAGAATTTTTTTTTTGTGCCATGTATACATTTTGATTTTGTTCATTTATCCTGGGGCATGCAAATGCTGTATGGAAGTTTCTTTAGGTCTTGATAAATAATAACACACTCAATAATTTGCTTTATGACAGGTTCACAGGCTCCACATATGTTTAGGTTGTGAACAGTGTCCAGACAGTCCCTTTTCCCTCTTAAATTATTGTAGATTATATGATTATATAACCTAATTAATCTAATCATATAGATTATATGATTATGTAATCTAATATATTAGATTAGATTATATGTTTATTGGGCCAAAAGATAAAGTCAAACAATAGTTCTTGAGAAAAGGGAAAAGGGTAGAGAAATGCCATTTTTTCCCCAGTTTCCTATCAATTTTTGCGTCTGCTGATGTTTATCTTCCAACCTCAAAAACCTTCCAACCTGAAAAAAGTAAGAACTGCTGTCTTTGATCAAAAGGTGAGAGTGATTGACCAGGAGATGCAGGGGATTGGTGGGCAGAAGCTGGACATGCCCAGTTTGTGCTCGGCCGACCTCTGGAAAACCAGTGAGCGCTGGGATTTGATGGGAAAGGAGCTGTTCCGCCTGAAAGACCGCCACGGCGCTGACTACTGCCTGGGTCCCACTCACGAGGAGGCAGTGACGACTCTCGTCGCTCACCAGGCGACTCTCTCCTACAGGCAGCTCCCACTGCTTCTCTACCAAGTAAGCGTTCAGCCCGTTCTTACTGCCAGTGGTTTTGCTGTAATAAGCTGCAGTTTGTTTGTTTTTTCTGACATTATGATCTATTTTCAAAAAAACAGATCACCCGCAAATTCAGAGACGAGCCAAAGCCGAAGTTTGGTCTTCTCCGAGGGAGGGAGTTTTACATGAAGGACATGTACTCTTTTGACGTGAGCGAAGTAGCCGCTCATCAGACGTACGAGTCTGTGTGCCAAGCGTATACTCGGCTCTTCGCCAGGTTGGGTCTGCGTTGCGTTCAGGTGCAGGCAGACACAGGAAACATCGGCGGTAAACTGTCCCATGAGTTCCAGCTGCCGGCGGACATCGGCGAGGACCGGCTTCTGGTCTGTGGAAGCTGCTCCTTCTCTGCCAATGTGGAGACTATGTCGTCAAACCAATCCGACTGTCCACAATGTAAAACTGGGAAACTGGTAGAGTCAAAGGGTATAGAAGTAGGCCACACGTTTTATCTGGGTAAGAAGTACTCTCACATATTCAAAGCCACCTTTAGCAATGCCCAGAACAAGCCTGCTGTTGCTGAGATGGGCTGCTATGGGCTCGGGGTTACGCGAATTCTGGCGGCAGCCGTCGAGGTGATGTCAACAGAAGAGGGGATCTGCTGGCCGGGTCTTATCGCTCCTTATCAGGTTTGTGTTTTACCCCCTAAGAAGGGCAGTAAGGTGGATGAGGCAACCGTCCTAGCTGAGGAGCTGGTCTGTGCTTTGGGAGAAACTCTGCCTCAGCTGAGTGGTGAAGTTGTTTTGGATGACCGCACACAGATGACCATTGGAAAGAGGCTGAAGGATGCCAGCAAACTAGGTTATCCATATGTTATTGTAGTAGGACAGGGAGCTCTGGAGGAAACACCCAGGTTTGAGGTGATCTGTCAGCAGACAGGTGAGACAGTGTTCCTCAGTAGAGATGGACTGTTAGATCTACTGGGAAGAGTGGAAACTGTATGAGTAATAACTCTGAATGTTAGAATAAATGCTTCAGTTTGTTTGCGTGTGAGGTGGTGGGCAAAGATTATTCAATGTTTTCCAAAGACTTTAATTTACACATTGAATAAACCTTTCTTAAACAATAGGTCTGTGATGTACCTGGGTACTAACATGTGTTGTATACTACAACGTAATGGAGTCCACGACTTCATTGTTTTACGGTAAGTCATGTACTTCATTGTAAGTCGTGTACTATTCCTAATAAAAAATTTAAAAATGAGCCTTTGTAGATTAATTAAAAAATATGTGTGTGTGGTTTACATCTGTACCTCGAAAAATCAGTGCTGGTTACAACCATATTATAACCATGTCACAAAAAGTGAGACAGCAAAGAAAAGCAAGTGAAAAGGATGGTAAAAATATTCAGATTCTTTAGTACAAATAGTAGTATCCTACAATGCAGATATTCATTGTAAGTAGGCCAGTATACAGTATGAAGTACATGCAAGTTTGTCACAACATGAATGTGAAAAAAAAAAATGCTCAAACAGATTGGGAGTGGGATCAGTGTGTCACAGTAAACTTAGGCTGTCTTTGTGTAATAAAAGACTGCTTTCAGAGCTGACACTTTGATTTCCTGCAGGAAAAGCAGGAATTAACGTCAGCGACACTCAGCCTCATTCACTGTGCACAAGCACACACAGTTTCAGGTCCTCTCTTTTAATACGCCTCTGATTTATTTTATTTTACACAGGCCAGGGGACAAAGCAACAGTTGAAAATTATACATGCACAGACACTAACTGACATTAACAGTAATGTTCATGGTCCCTGAAAAATTTAAAGAAATATAAGTTTATTTTTTTAGCACAATGATAGTTATCTCAGTTCAGTAAATGTTGTAAAGTAAGGACCTCAAAATATGGACAAAAAGCCAAGGGTTAACGCTACATTGATGGCAGTTTTAGCATTGCTTTCCATGGTGCACACAAGTGAGGCTGAAATAATTAACTCGATAAAAAGAAAAGAAATTTGCACCTATTTTGATAATAGTAAGTGTAACGTTGCTTTGACAGCATTACGTCTGTCGAAGGAGCTTCGGTATTATGAGCAACTTTGCACTGAGGAGTGGAACAAAGTGCCGGAAGTGAGTTTCCACACGGATTTTTTCAGATGTGGAACCGCTATTACACATGTGTAAACAAGGCAACTTGAGGAACGGTGAACTGGACAAACTGCTGTCAGCGGTAATATAAGACTTAAAATCAAGAAGCAGCGTTTTAAAGTATATTTTGATCCAAAATGGCGTCCTCGGTACACAGTGACAGCGACGATGGCATGGACGAGTTCATGGACAAATTCAAGACCCAGCGGTATAAAAATGCCTTCAGTGAAAACGACTGGGAGGAGGTAACGTTGGTTTGTGGAAACTATTTGCACTAGATAGAAAGCCACTTGAACCGGAGTGAAATGTGTTAACAGTTCTTTGTTTTTGATCGGTGGTGGTTAGCAACAAGAAGCTAACATGCTCAGTACCTCGTGAATATGCTCTGTAGAGGATGGAGGATCGATCTAAATATATGGAAAATAGCATCGGTACCAATGCTGGCAACGGATCAATACTAGCGCGATAGAATCCATATTTTGCTTCTGTCTTACAAGTTCAGTATGTAGCCCACTGAATTGTGTTAAATAAATTATTTTTATTGGAAAAGAAAAATCCTCAAACATACACTATGAAAATGTCTGAAACTGTTTGTGTCGACTGTCGCATCTATTTTATTTATAGCCTACAGACACGTTTAGAGTCCAGCTCTCCAAAACACAAAATACATGAAGCTGAAAGGTGTGTTTTGTTGAACTGAGTGATTATTGTGGAAAGTAAAAATCACAGTGATTTAGTGGTTATTGCAAATTAATGATGATTAATCTCCCACTGTGTATACTGCCTTTATAGGTTAAAAGTATTAAAGTGTCTGTATTGGTATTGGCATTATTGGCCCTGTCTTTATTTTTATCAGGTAATACCAAAATGTACTGCTGTCTCACGCAGGAGTTTAATAAAATACCCATGTTCATGAAAAACGCCCCCGAAGAGATTGACCCACAGAAATACCCAGAACTAGCCTGCCTCCAGTCCATTATCCACGACGAAGACCGGCCTCCTGAAGGTGTGTGAGCCACAGCTTTATCTTCCCCAAGGCTTTGAAGCTCTTTTTGAAGCTGCTCAGTATGTCTTCATTGAAAACAGGTGAGTAAATGTGAGAAATGTGTTCTTTTCCAGAGCAAGCAAAAAGCCTGAAAGATGAGGGCAATGCCTATTTCAAAGAGAAGAACTACCAAAAAGCGGTGGTGGCCTACACAGCGGGTTTGAAGAAGAAATGTGCACACCAGGACCTCAATGCTATCCTCCTCACCAACCGGGCAGCATCACACTTTTACCTGGGTAAAAAAACAGCATCTAAACGTCCTTTTGCGCTCACAAAAGATGAGATTGTTTAAAAAACATTTGAAAAATGTCTGTTATTTTTCCCCCATCACACAGGAAATATGCGCTCTGCTTTGAATGATGCTGCAGCTGCAAAGAAGCTCAAGCCAGACCACCTCAAAGCCATGATCAGAGGTGTTTTTAACATGTGCTGCTATGATATGATGACATCGTAATACTAGGCATGGAAATCTAGTGCCGGTTTAGACGCTTCAGATCGTTTAACTCAACTTTGCCATTTTGTTTTGTCGCTGCACCGTTCCTAACTTTTTTCTCACACACTGATATCAAACTCGTGCCACTTAAGTGTTTGTACACCTGAGTCACATGCAAGCCCCTTTTTTATTTATTCTAATTCTGCTCTGTGTTCAGCTGAGTTGATTCTGAAAACCTGTAGACCTAGGCCTACTTTTTATCTGTACAGAAAACTGATCGGCCATAATGATAGGGAACTGAATCTATACAAGATCTCAAGAATGACACTGCTGTCAGTGTTATGTACACGTGTAATTTTTTTGTGTTTCCCGAGTGGTCCTTCAATACTACAGGTTAATGAAACTTTGGTTTTAGGTATTTCAGTGAAATAAGATTCTGTAACTTAGTGCAGTTTGAGGGAAACTGCCAAGCTTAATAATCTCTTTATTATGAAAATAATATTTTGCATTGAAGAAAAGTTGATTTAAAAAAAAAAATTCTTGTACATTCTGTCTGTTATAGCTCTTAGTAAGAAAATTAAATCCCATGTTTGTGCTTCTGCAGGCGCTCAGTGCTGTATAGAGCTGCGCAACTTTTCAGAGGCCATCCAGTGGTGTGACGAGGGGCTCAAGGTTCATCCTACTGACAAAAAGCTGCGGGAACTGAGAGCAGCGGCAGATAAGCACAAAGTAACTAATGATTTCAGATGATCCTTGTCGTTCTAACATATTAGTTTTAGAAGTGGTGAAAGCTTTAAAGTACTAAAATAAATGTTCATTTGTTCTTGGTGTCTTAGAGAGCAGCAGAGAGAGATGCCAGGAAGGCCAAGGCTAAAGAAAAGAAGTTGCACGGTGAGAAAGAAGCTCTTCTAAGTGCCATAAAGGTAAGCTTCAGAAATGAAACATCTAACATCACACACACGTTTGTATTTGACACTAATTGGCAGCTACCTGCCCCGGCCACTGCTGCAAATTTGTAGTTACTAACCACAAGTCCAGCTGCTGCCACAGCCCCAGCTGGAGGCGGCTAGCTATCAAGTCCAAGCTCAGCCACAGGCTCGCTGTTATTGGACCCAGTCCTGGATACAATTAAACTGATCTTTGGTTGGAAAAAAATTCTATCGAAATGAAAAATGAACACAGAGAAAGAGATTTTATCAGTTATGTTTTTGGCATCAATACACAGGTTCGAGGGATCAAGCTCGTGCAGCCTGCCAGGGCTCATCAGAATGCTTCCGACAGTGAAGATGAGGATGAGCGCTCTTCTGCAGCGGTAGCGGAGCTCAGCTTGGATGGCCTCAGCTCTCAGGAGGTCACCGGGGCTCAGGTCTTCGTAGATGAGCAGGGCTCTCTGCAGTGGCCCGTTCTCTTTCTGTACCCCGAACATCAGCAGAGTGATTTCATCTCAGCCTTCTGTGAAAACAGCTGGTAAACTACTCCTGTCTTCAGTGACCAAGATTAAGCTAAATTTACATACAAATATCACTGATGATTGTTTTAATTACATGTTATTTTTAGCAGATTTTTTTCTGATCTATGACCTATCTCAGATATCTTTTGACCAAAGTAAGATAGTAACTTTTATTAACTTTTATTAGAGAAAACATAGAAAAACAAAACATTTCGTGGATTTGCAGCATAAATGACGATAGCCAGTTTGCGTAATGAAAATGCCAACTGCGACCACCCAGAGTCACTGTTTAGCAAAAGTGACACAGTGTTTTTAAAAGGTGTTTAAAGAATGACACTTTCATGTTGGACAATAAATTAAAGCAGTAAAGTGGGGAGAAAATGTTCTTGAAAAGTCACTCTTCCATCTTTCAGCTTCACAGACCACCTGGCAGTCGTGTTTGAAGAACTTCCACCTTGGGACGCGGACAGAAAATACCTCCCACAAAATCTGCAGGTTTGTATGCTGGGCTTGTGGTAACTAAGGAGTACCGCAGGAATACGTTAACATACAGTGTTATTGTATGTTTCTGTTTCAGCATCATTTTCTTTACAGATTAGAGTTAATGAAGTGCTGCTTTCCGTTAACCACATTGTGATGAACTCAATTAAAAAAATTCCATAGATTCTCTCTTTACTTTTTGTGTTATTCCATGAGAACAGAGATAAATTAAAGAAATTATCAATATTTGTAATAAGCCTTTAAGTGGCTCCAGAAGGAGCCAAGTGACGACTGGTAGGCTGTTTCAGATTGAAAATGAGGAAACCTTTTTGGCTTCAGTCATCGAAATGTGTCCATAAGTAACTTATGTTGTCTTTTACAGCTTTACTTTGAGGATGAGGAGAAGGAGACACTTTACCAAGTTGACCCAGAGATGTCACTTCTGAAAATACTGCAACATAAAAGGTACATTTAATAATTGATTTTGCTGATGAGTCGTATGAGTTTCATTTACACAAAGGTCACTAAGAACACTCTTCATGTAGCATAATTACATCAGAAGACAAGTTTATCTTTATAATGCTCCCTTTTATTCGGTGCTGCTGCAGCAGCTGTGAGTTCCTTGTTATAGATGGCTTCATTCCTTATCTGAGATTTAAATGTATACCTGAGGGGTTATTAACTGTTAAAGAGGTTTAAATAGGTTTCCTGATTGAATCTTTTCTTTTTTGTCAACAGGTATTTTGTGAAGGCAGGCACTCCCAGCTTCATCGTTTTAGTAAACGGCTCTTCATATTGGAAGCAGTTTTTATCAGGAAGGAAAATACATAGACTGTAAGAAAAAGCAGATCTTTGACTCATGGACATGAAATCCTCCGAAATTCTCAATAACTGACTTATTAAACATCACTGAAAATAAAACAAGAGATTTTGTAACATAAGCCATTTACATTCTTTATTTCTTTCTGTACAAAACGGGTAAGTGTTGAAGTATGTGAATTACTGAGCAACAGTCATCTCATCTCTATATTGTAAGGTAAGACCCTTCATAGTATTCGAGAGAAAACCCCAACAATCAAAAGATCCCTTGTGAGCGAGCACTGCGACGGTGGGAAGGAAAAACTCCTTTTTAACAGGAAGAAAGGTGATGACTTTGTGATTTATTTATTTTTTTTAAATGAAGTTCTGTGCTTAGCAAGGAGCCAGTGAAGAGAAGCCAATATGGGAAAAATATGATCTCTCTGCTCCCTGTCAGTACTCTCATTGCAGCATTTTGCTTGTAGTTTCATGAGTATCATTTTGCTTTTCCAAATTTTGGTTTCAAATAAATCCTTCACGTTTCATTTTTGAATCTAAACGTTTTCTTTATTCTACATTTTTGCAGTACTCCTTCCAAAGTCAGTAAGATTTTGATTAAAGGTTTGGGTTAGTGTCTTTTGCACAGGTGAGTCTTTGTTCTGAAAATTTCCTTAACTATTTTGAGAATGGCATTGAGAGTTGTGAGAATGATGTTCCTAATGTGAGAAGTGCACCAAAGAAAACTGGGTAGCACCTTCTGTTACAGCTCGGTAATAAAGGGGTAATAGTAGGGTAACAAGAAGAAACGGAATGTAATAATATGGTAATTTCTAAGTTATTACCACTCAATTACCTGTGGCAGTTTCTGTGTAATAACCAGGAAACAGAGCTGCAAAATGCAAAACTGATTGTTTCTATTTAATATCATATTAATAACCAGGTAATAACCTTTTAAAACAAACTTAAAGAATAGTAATGACTACCAGGAAACACCTGTGGCAGTTTCTGTGTAAAAAGCCGCAATTTAATACCATGGTCATGATAGCTGAATAAAACAAGCATCAGAAAATCTGTAATGAACTGGAAACATGTTTGCAAAATT